>WSUB01000086.1:47396-64205 GCA_019633425.1 Tulasnella sp. 424 | reverse complement strand
CGCCTTCATACTTTGACCGTCGAGCATGCGTCGGTGATATCTGCGATTATCCCTGGTTTCTGGCGACAAACCTCCCCAACACCCAGCACACAGTCACCGTCACTTTGACTGGCCCACCAATCGCTCAAGCACCTTCAAAGCATATAATAGCAGATTTCCGATACATACTGTGAGTGTTGTATCTTGGTCGTGCGTCTGGGGACCCTGTGACTGAGGTCTCTTCGCGCCAAGATACACGATACCGGACTCCTCCGGAGCCACTTCGACCTCGGGATCTCCTTCTGGAACAAACCTACCAAATTCAGGTTCGCACCACAAAGGTGTCAATGGTGGTCTCATCGGAGGAGTCGTTGCTGGAGTCGTCATCGTCATTCTCATTGGGATCATCGCCTTCCTTCTATGCGCTCGAAAGCGCGCACGACAGCGTCAACCACACCCCATCGACCTCGGAGCCGAACAGCACCCACTTCCACCTCCAGGTTTGACTGTGCCCCAGGACATGACATGGACCCCATGGACACCCGATGCCACCCAAGGTTTCGCCGCAACGCCAGGCTCTCAGATGAGCAAGACCGCCAGTCGGACCCCGTCTACTGCAAATCTCGCTGCTCCGATAGCGATACCGGCGGCGCAGGTTCCTGCTCCTTCCTCATCGTCCGGCCGAGATTCCTTATACCAGTCCGAACGGACCGGCTCGTCCCCTACGGCACCCACTGATCCACTTGTACAAAGGATTTCTGAGACTGTGGCTGCGATCTTGAGAGAAGGAACTTCTCCGCCACCAGCGTACCAACATCCTGCGCCCGCTCAGCCTCCACGACCATGGGACCCATAGTTGGATAGTGACATCACCTTTCTTTTCTCCTCTTCTATTTGAACAATCCTTTCTCTCACCGCCATCACTTCGCACCTCCCACAATACTCCACGCATATTTCTCAAAACGCTTTATTTGGCGACGCTCTTCCCTCCCGCATACATCACTGTAGTATACACCGTTGCGCTGTAGACTTTCTCAGTCGAAGCAGAACCTCACGAAATCGCTGAGCATGTATTCCAGATGCCGAGGGCAAGACCCCCGGATCGGTGACGTCTGAAGGAGTCCAGCCAGAAGATTCGGAGGACTACAACTGGTGGAGTAGGGATTAGATTGAAACCAGCACGACGAAAAGGTTCCGGGAAGTCTATCTAGATCAACGTACAGCTGATGAGCTCCTTCGACTGACTTGCGTAATGTTTCGATCACAACGCGAGGGACTGTCCATCACTTTCGCCACGAAAACCAACCGCCGCTGCTCTTCTCCGGTTGCTGCTGAGGTTCTTGAGGAGCAGGTGGAACTGGAGTTGAAGGACTAGCTCCCTCAGAACCAGCAGCCCTCTCGGCATTCTTGCGATTGAAGTATTCTCGCCATTGGTCGTTGCTACCGAGATAGCGGGTCTGCTTGGGTTTGCTCTCAGGTGATGCTGATGCGGAGGACACAGATGCCGGCTCTGCAACAGGTAGGATCGTAGATGCTGGGGTCGGTGCAGCGAGAGGTGGGGGTTGCGGAGCTGCTTCGACTACCGGGGCCGGTACGGGTTGGGATGATGAGGCGTCTCCGACAGAGTCCAGTATGGACAGCATCCTTTCTCGTTCTTGTTTCTCTTCGGCTTCTTTTTGTTCTTTGATGGATTTTTCGTAGATTACAGAGCCAATGAGCATGGCAGCGACTGTCGCGCCTTGTGCGACTACACGGAATCGGAGGTAGCGATTGACGTTTTGACTGTCCCCCCGCTTGAATTCGCGGACGGCTCCAAGGAGGGCCCATACGGTGACGACGGCGCCTGCGAGGTTGATGCTCTTCCGTTAGGGATCCATGCGGCCCTCAACGGGTGATCGGACGCACCAAGAGGAACGAAGGGCTGCTGCTTGCACTTATCCCATCCCCGCTGCATAAAAGTGTTGAAGTCTACTCCCTCCTTGATGCCCTCTGGAGGTGGGCCTACGGGTACTTGCGAAGCCATTATAACAGTCCAATTGCAAGGTCCTTAGTCGAAATGGAAAGGTCGCGGAAAAGTGAAAGGTAGATAAATCAACTGTGAGAGTTTATCCCATCCCGGTCGCGTTCTCGGGTTTTTGGTTTTGGTCGCGATTCCAACCACCAAACTTCCCCGGCGCACTGACCTCCCTTGCTGTCGCTACTTACCCTCAATACTCAACTCAAAAGGAAAGCACGAAAATTATGTCGTCTACGATTTCAAGCACAATAGAAGAACAACTTCCAGCTTGGGCAAAAGGTCTTTCGTTCAGGTTACCAGGGCGTGTGTCGCGCGATGTGGCCATCCCCCGTCTCAAGTCCAACGTATTCCTTCTCTTCATTTACGTCTGGTTGAGATGGGGGATCCCCAGATTCTCCCTCGTTCCCAAAAGAATAATTGTCGGAGTGATATCGTGGTTTGCTGGAAAGGAAACGGGGGCGAGCGCTGAGTACGGGTTGGGACTGCTTGGTGAGTAGGCTCGCCCTCACCCTCGCCCAACTACTCGGCGCTAACGAAACACCTCGTATTTCACGAATACAGGACTCTTCATTGGAGGCCTCATACTATACAATATTGCAGAAGCATACGTCTCCCTGCGCTATCCTCTCCCGTCCTCGAAGCCTCCAGCACTGAAGAGAAAAAGCCTGGCGCCTTCCGCACCGGGTAGTCCTCTTAATACGCCCACAGCAATGACTGCCGCTCAGCGAAGAATACTGGGCACGCCAAAGGTACGAGCTGGGGACTTTCCTCAGTCATGTTAACGCCCAGCTAACACGTTTCCATTGTGCGTGCAGACAACCTTCCCGGCCACACCAGCTGTGTCGTCAAGTCCGTTCCCAGCTCTCTCATTCTCGCCGAACCGCTCGACCACATCCTACTTTGACTCCCCGTCGAGACTTACCACTCCGTCGAGGCTTAACGAATCCTTCGCTGCCTCTGACTTCTCCCCAAACTCGAGCTTAAATTCCAGCCTGAGCTCGCCATTCCGTACAGACTTGGGAGTGAGCCGTCAGCTCTCGCAGTCTGGTCGTAAGTCGCCTCGTCTCTTAGGTCCATTCTCCCTGGATCAATCATCTGACTCCGCTTTCCAGGTGCACTCGAAAGAAACGACATTGACAGAATTCTTGGAGATTTTTGAGTTACATAGGGACTGTTGGTTTAAGTAGCTTTTTGCAAACGATTTATTTATCATCATGTTCGTCGCTTCGTTGCTGTATTTTGAATTCCTTCGCCATTCGGCACCGCTATCCTTTGTAATTTCCCTATTGAGCAACTTCCCAGAATTCGAAGATGTGATCTCCGAACGAAACCGTGAGGACGGTGACAAAGCCCAAGCCACATCAAGGTTTTCGCTGTGTTACCCAACGATCAGCACTTCTCTCCGATATGTCCATGGCTAGTTTGACCCTCAAGTCTGTGGCCTCTCTGTCGTCTGGTGGGTAGATGGAGGCAGTTGGACTGTGGGCATCACAGTGGGCGAGGGAATGAGTTAAAAGCGCCATTCCGGTGTCTGTTGCAGGTCGGACCATTCCTCTCTTGGGTTTTGGGGTTTATCAGAATCGTGGAGACGGCTGCTACTCAGCAGTAAAGGCTGCTCTGGAAGCCGGTTATCGGTGAGCCTTTGTTGTCGAGTTGACACAGGATTGGGAACAACGGATGAACAACTGGCTCACGGTGAATTTCCGATTTAGCCACATAGATAGCGCTGTCGTCTATAGAAATGAAGCCGAAGTTGGGAAAGCTGTACGAGGGTCCGGCATACCTCGTGACGAGCTTTTCATCAGTGGGTTTCTGGGACAATGATTCATCCCTGTCGCTGCTAAGGTATACCCTTGGCCCGGGATCTTGTTCCTCTCGAACAGCCTCGAAAGCAACAAGTAGGTATGCTGGGTACGACGTCACCTCAAGAGCCATAGATGAATCACTTGCTAGCTTTGGATTTGGTGAGTTCCTCCTCGGTTGGAGGCATTCGTGGTTCGATACTCAATAAATTGTCCTCTTCCTCAAGACTATCTCGACCTCTTCCTCATACACGATCCCTACGCTGGAAAGGAGAAGAGACTCGATTCATGGAAAGCGCTGATACACAAGCGCAACGAGGGGAAGTTGAGGACCATTGGGGTATCAAATTAGTACGTCACATTCAGTCCCTCGCGCGTGGCATTTTGCATCCGCTTTACCAATGGCTATTTCCACATTTCCTCATATGACACTCCCTTTCTTCAAATGCTGAGCAGTGGGGTACACCATCTGGAAGAAATCAAAGAAGCGGGTCTCGAACAGCCTGCCGTTAACCAAATCGAGGTATTGCGAAGTGGACACGAGCTATACCAAATCCTCATGCCATTGTCTTGCCCAGCTGCATCCTTGGTGCCAACAGCGGGGGATTGTGGATTACTGCAAAAATAATGGTATCCTGCTCGAAGCATACTCGCCCCTCACCCGAGGGAAATACTTGGATAACGAGGTTCTCGTGGAGATCGCGGAGAAGGTAGCTCTGTACTACTCGTTCAGGGGTGAGATTCCACCAGCTTACAGAGTATTGGTCGGCATTTAGCACAAGAAAGAGCCCGCCCAGGTTCTTGTGAGATGGGCACTCCAAATGGGGTATGTTGCCCGTGTAATGACCGTGATTGCCTTAAACCTTCCGTTGCTGAGTTCCATCGAACAATAGCTACGTGCCACTGCCAAAGTCTTCACAGCAGACAAGAATAGTTAGCAACTCTCAGGTCTTCGATTTTGAGTTATCGAAGGACGAGATGGATGCTCTCTACGCTCTCGATATGGGAGCCGAAGGTGCTACAACATGGCATCCTGTCAACGCGCCTTAATTGACCGGTGTGATCTGAGCGGCGAGTGGAACTCGAAGGTGGCTAGCCTGTAGAACGTGAGTTTCCTGATGCTGAAGGCACCATCTTTCAGGATGACCTCCCTGTCCCAACTTTTTGCTCGTCTTCAGTGCCCTCTATTACGAATTTCTTGAAATAATAGCTTTGCTTTCCGTCGGAATGCAGCCTAAGCTCCGCTGCATCAGACCTTCGGGCGCGTGTGATATGTCATCATGAGTCGATAAACATTCACCACCTCCACATTCCTCCACCACTGGACTCGACAACGCCTCGACACACGTTATCCACCACCCACAAGTGAAGCAGAAGCCAGCTTTCCCTTTATAGCAAGGATGTCTAGGAATTTGTCTCTCTCATCGGCTTTCCAACTGTCGTCGGGTCAGTGGCGTCAGGGGAGATTTTGTCAGCCAGGATCCTGGAACTCATTACCGTCTGACCGAGATAGGGCACCAAATGCCAATCCTTGGATTTGGCGTCTGGCGGGTCCCGGGAGCCGCCGCTACGGCCCCAGTTAAAGCTGCTTTAGCCGCTGGTTATAGGTCTGTCGGACCCGAGATGGTTGTAGGGATGCCGGCTGATCCTCTCGACGAACAGGCACATCGACAGCGCAATCATGTATCGCAACGAGGGAGAACTCGGCCAAGCCGTTAGGGAATCTGGAATTAAGCGCGAAGAACTCTTTATCAGTCCGTATACATACTCGACTAAACAAGTGGGCATGAGGCTCAACCTTACCGACTCCAACCCGGTTAGCTTCAAAGGTAGCGAGCCGATATCACGGCTCCCAGTCTGCCATAAAGGCAGTCGAACAATCGCTTCAACGTTTCGACCTCGGTAATTCTCAGACTATTTGGGTCATGGTGCTGGGAGTGTCTGGACTACTAATTCAAATTAATCTCGATCCTTTTAGGTTATCTCGATCTTTTTCTCATCCACGACCCACTTTCGGGAAAGAGGAAGAGGCTGGACACGTGGCGGGCTTTGATCAAGAAACGCGATGAGGGAAAGTTGCGAAGTATCGGAGTTTCCAATTAGTGAGCCACGCGAGCGCATGACGAAATCAGTGAACTTATGGGGATGTTTTGTTTGTGGATAGTGGTGTAAGACACCTGGAGGAAATTAGAGAAGCAGGACTGGAGCTTCCGGCTGTTAATCAGATTGAGGTATAGTCCCCCGCACCCTCGCCACTAGGCTCTTCATTCACCGTTGTTTTAGCTCCACCCCTGGTGCCAGCAAAGACCTATTGTTAACTATTGCAGGAACAATGGAATTGCTGTGCAAGCATACTGCCCTCTCACCCAAGGAGTATATCTAAATGAACCGATCCTCGCGGAGCTTGCGAAAAAGGTTTCGCCCTGCACTCGCGTTGCGTTTCACAATGAGGCTCTTATTGACTTGCTTCCGCCGTTCCATACACAGTATAACAAAGATCGCGCGCAAATCCTGATTCGTTGGTCGCTTCAAATGGGGTGAGCGTACACCATTCTTGGCTGGAGCTCCACGTACCCTGACTTTGCCCCTGGAACGCTTCCGATAGATACTCGCCACTTCCCAAGTCGGAAAATCCTGCAAGAATTCTCAGTAACTCCCAGGTGTATAATTTCGAACTCGCAGATGAAGATATGGAAACGTTGAATGCACTCGATCGCGGTGCCGACGGGGCCACGAGTTGGAATCCGGTTGAGGCCCCTTAATCATCGTTGATGATTGACAGCATACGAACGTACATTGTATCAGCACCTGCTACCTAGTTGGAATACACATGGATAAAATCAGCCTCTCTACGAAGCGAACGAGAAGAATGTCCCGCATAGAAGAAATAGGATGAGAAGAGAAACGAAATAACGTCGAAATGGTGCCAAATGGTGGTGTAAAAATCCATAGGGGTGGGAAGCCGGGAGTGCCGGTCAAGGATCGGTCTATTAGGCTAAAACGTCCCCATCGACTGAGTGCCTCTTCATCCTACCTTTCTTCCCCTTATCCTTTTCGTGGCAGGTGCGGCAGTGTCTCGCCAGAGCATCCGCTCTGGTAAAGTCGGCGTCGCAATTCGGATGTGTGCAATAGAACCGTTCGAAGGAAGCCGCGCGTTTGGACGCTAGTCGAACAAACTGCTGGTACTGCTGGAGTTCCACGGGAGAAATTCGTTTCTGGTCTGGATTGAGTTGTTCCTCCTGTCGCCCAAGCTCGTACAGTGCTTCCTTGACAGCCTGGGCCTGTTGGCGAAGGACATCCACGTCGAACTCGGCCGCAATCCACTTGCCAGCCTCCTCGTAGCTTTGCGCCCAGTCGACTTCCATGAGTTGGTTCGAGGGGATGGGAGGCGAGTAGACTACTCCCCAGTCACTCGCCTCGATCAAGCGAATGGTTTCCCAGAGGATTCGTCGAGCGCAGCCAATGGAAATCCGACCCGATGTGACATCCTGAATGAGCACGGTTCCGTTAACACCTGTTCCGTAGCAGCCTTAAGCCTGAATCAGGGGACGCACCTGAGCCTCGCGACCGGAGTGACTGCCCGAATGTCGTTCTCGGCAGCCTCGCCGCCTGAAATCGGACGTGCATTGTCTTCCGTTTGCCGGGTCGATATACGTACAAGCGAAATTCTCAACAACACCTTCCTCCGAATCGTCGACGGCGGTTGGAGCTGAGCAGTCGGCATTGGGGCAAGGTATGTTCGTGATATGGATGTGATCGAGTTCGGGTTTCTTTGGGCCTCGTTTGGAAGACACGCCTTGAAGGTGAGGCGGAACGCTGAGCGGCGAGGAAATGAAGCGTGCTGATCGAATAATGCTGGGGTCTATGCGCCTTTTCCTGCGGGTTCGCTCTTTGAAGGTCCACTCTTGGCCGGAGGTGTTTGGTGGAGGGGATACCGAAGTTCGAGTTCTCCGCGTAGGGTTTGAAGAGCTTCCTTGTGATGCAAGCATCGAGAGAGGTTCTGTCGAGCCTGATTGGTAGGAATATGAGGGCCGTGGATCAAGCCATTGATCAGATCGAGTGTTCTGGGAGGGGGCTGTGGTCCCCCAGGTTGAGGTGGTTGGTGAAACCGGACTTGGAGAGTGAAACAGTTGAGGAACAGAGTAAACCACGTCGCCCACATTCGAACTCCCCTGAACTGACCATGGAGATCCTGGTTCGATATCAGAGCGCGGTGACCCGGAGAAGGAGGAAGACGGTGATCCTTCCGTCGAGTACGAAGGCGTGATGTTCGAATCCTGAAGAAGATATTCCAGTGGCCCTAGGGAGCCAGAGCTCGGGAATACGGTAGTCTGAGGAGACAATTCAAGGCCAAAGCCTTGCGTGGTGTATGATTGAGCGTGGCGAATGGGCTCGCCGTAGCCGCTGTTCCCTTCTGGATTCGTCACCACGAGAGAAGGTGGATGCTGCGTGGCTTCTACTGGAGGAACGTTGTAGGCGAGCATTGAACCTGTCCAGTGACTTGTAGAGACAGTCGAGTATGTCGAAGGTTCCATGCTAATTGCTGAAGCTTGGGCTGCGTGAGTCTTATGAGCGTCCACAATCGCGATCGGCGGCGACAGTCCCAACGCCCAGACATACCTTGGGGGACGGGCTCGTACGAGGGATTCCAGACCAAACGGCTTGAGCGGTACATTTCGTCGGAAGATTGATACATTTGTTCGCGTCTGTCTGGATGTTCCTTCAATGCGTTGGCCAGAGAAGACGAGGACGATGATAACCTCTGGGAAGTGCCCATATCAGAGTTAGGGTGAGATGGGAAATCGTTGGACCTGAAAGAAAAAAAAGAATGGGTCTCTATATAGCATCCAGGAGGCTGTGAAAGTTCTGACATTTCTGTGGTTTGCTTGGAACCAATGGACGCGGATAAGGAGAAGGGGATGCGGTGCACGGTCCTGGTCGAGATGGGGGAAAGGGACTGTGTTTCACTCCGAGCTGAGAATTTGAATGGTCCCGGGGATATCGGGTTTGTGAAGGCGTGAGCACGATTTTGCTAAAAAGGTTTGTGGATGTCAGGTCCTTTTGTGTTGGACTGACTAAAAGAAGTGACGAGGCACTCGTCGCCAGCACACTCACCCTGAATGAGGTTCTCAAGCCTTCCAGCGTAGAAGGATCGAGATAGCTTGGTGTTGATCCGACGGAAATCGACATGAAAACTGGGACTGAGGTGCCAGTTCCGGAAGTGATGCACAAGGGGCGAGGAGATAAATGTGCAAAAAGGGAAAGCTGAGGACCTCGCCCTTGGGTCTAATATATAATGTGAATTCAGTCGGAGACTGTTCGAGGCATCGCCGCGTCTACCTCTCCGAGCGAACAGCGCGTAGACGAAGAAATGCCTCAGGAGAGGAGGGGCGACTAATGTTTATATGCCGCATGAAAGTGATTCCCTCAGTACCTGAAGAAAATGCCGACTGTGTACAAGCTCTTTTGCTCGCAGAAAGGGCAGAGCCACCGGCTCAACGTGGATCGTAACCCAATCGACTTTCCGGTTAGATGGGTCCCCGATAAAATCAAACCGAAGTTTCGAATCGGAAAGACGGGGCTGTAAAACCGCTTTCTTGGGTGGCGCAAAGGCGCTATAAGAAGCGTTTGCTGTAGCAACTGATGGCTCAGACTACTGCCCACGCCCGACAGCCAATCTCCGCCGTAAAAAGCCATCCGGAAACATTGAGGGATTATCCATCAAAATGAAGAACCTGAGACGGCGATTCCCCCCTGGTCATCGCGAGAGCCCGAAAAAGATACTAGTCGAAATGTGTATAGCCCACGTGTGTGTGCGAAGATGTATTTTGCCCTACGATCGGGACTTCAATCTTGGAAAGCACCCCAAATGTGCCGATTCCATCTCTTGAATCCCTTTGACCAAAAGTGTAACAACAAGGCTGCAGCCTGGTGGCATCGGGAAACCTTGCGATCGACTTGACTAACTGCTTAAACCGGTCGTCTCAGAGGTGGCAGAATACGAAAACGTATTCAAGAAAGTTAGACTTCATAGGAGCTCCCCTCCTCCCTGGCCAGCCATTCGGCTTGCGGCGCGGGGCCCACAGACACCGCTGAGGGATAGCTGTGGTTCGTTGCTAACCCTTATGTCCAGGGAAGCATGTTGCGCAGAAGCCCGTAGGGAGCTCTCGAACAAAGGGAAAGCGGAACGATTCTGTAAGAGAGACAACGACGCCGAGATTGCCGGCTCACATGCGGGGGACTGCGTGCCCAAGGATTCGGTCTTAAACAAAGCATCTCAGGTATGCATCGGAGGCTATCTAAAGCGAATCGCGATTCACGGCACAGGCCGTGATACTTTGGGGGCTTTCCTTGTCCTACAGGAGTGTGAATAACTTGAAACCTATAGCTACACCCAGCCCAGCAAGGGACAAGGTGTTGCTTGGAAACGGGAATCTCGGTCTGTGATGATGGCGGTCGAGTATGAAGAGGAAAATTGCTTCCCCGATCCGATAGGTTGGAGGAAGCATCCACGTCCGTCATTCCCGTCTGATCGCTACTTGTTTGAGGATGTTAGGGTTAGGTGTCGCAAGCCACGAGACCAGAGACTTCCCTTCGCTGGGAGATGGAGTCCAGGTCTCGCATCCAATTCTTCCGATGTTCAGTGTTAGTCTACTGTGGCCATGAAGCTGCAGGGAGTTATGGCATTCCGTTGATGACGGAAGCACTGGCCAGTGAGAGGCTGGGAGTTGGTCGCCATCATCGAACCGTGGGATATTCGGGAGACCGGCTGACCTCGGCAATTGCAGTCTCACCCAAGAACACCCGACCACCTTTACTCTTTACCTTACCGTCTCTCCCCTCCTTCAGATCGCCCAGGATGAACACCAGTCATTTGCTTCGCTCTTCTCTGGCCTCAAGTATGGCGGCCCGACGACTGGCTGCTCGTCCTGTTCTTCTTACTCGCCTTCACACCGGTAAGTGACGTCTTTCACGAGGATCCGAGGACTTCAGCACTCAAGCCCAACCTTGCAGTCTCTCGCTCTCAAAATACCGCCAATGTTACTGGTGTCGACACCTACAAGTATATTCCTGGAGGACGTGAGTATTCCGCGTCAATTTGGAGCGTTATTTGGCTCACTAGATTTGCCGATAGCCATTCTACCTGGGACCGTCAACGATGCGACAACGTTCCCGCCTCCGAGCAAGTCGCATGGATCTCACCACTGGGCATTCGAACGTCTACTTTCAGCCGCTCTCATTCCTCTCACAGCAAGCACTTTCGCGCTTTCAGCAACACCATATCCTGTTTTGGATGGACTGCTAGCGGTTTCTCTCGTTATTCATTCACACATTGGCTTCGACTCTATGCTTGTCGACTACGTTCACGAACGGAAATTCCCCGTCACTGGTCCTATCGCCAAGTGGGGCCTGAGAGCTGCCACTCTCTCGGTCTTGGTGGGAGTGTATCAATTCAACACGACGGTGAGCTGCTCAGAGTATACTTTAGGCCCGAGAGTTTGCTGACGTCACGGCTGCAGGATATTGGATTGACGGAGCTCATTATGAAAGTATGGCATGCGTAGGTAGAGCAAGACCGCCGTCTTTTGCAATTCCAGTCTCTGTATGCTACGCCGTATCTTCCAACTGGCCTGCCGTCGCTTGAACTCGGGTTTCGTGTGCCAACAGCAGCGCGAGCTGTCCTCATCCAAATCAGCTCACTACGCCCACGACCATCCGGCTTCCCGCACTAAGGACTAGAAGTCGAAAGATTCATCAATCGAGTTCCAATCTGGCCGTGTTCCACCGAGCTTCAGGCTCCGACGATTGAGGCATCCTTGGGCTGTTTGAAGTGTTACCAGTCAGTCGTAGTGTTGATGTTTGGAGCTAGAGATGTCTTGTTTGCGACTTTTGGGAGATAGGCAATTTGGAAGCCACATGGCTGCGTTTCGCAATATTGCTTACCCCATGACGTCAAGTTCCTTTCGCAACTTTGCAATGTGATGGTCGTCTCGGCGCCCGAAATGTGGAGGAACTCAATTACGCTGGGGCCAATCAACTGCGAGGTCGGCGAAGAAGACTCTTTCTGAGACAGACCACTTGCCGTTTCCGTCCAGCGAATTGAGACCAGGTCCCTCCACCTTCCAAATCGGCATCGTCTGAACTTCTTCGGAAGTTTAATCTATCAACGGCCGGTTTTCTTCTTTCCCGTTTTACACGCGTTCACCTCCACTTTTTCCGTTTTGGGACGGTGTGGCCTCCACTTACACTTTAAATGCGCCCCCCCCCGGGGATATATATATAGTTGCGCATTTGCTACCTTCACCCTCATCGATTTTAAGTCTCGTCACCTTCCAAGCAAACTTTCCTGCCATGTCTGATAATACAGCAAACCAAATGAAATACGTCCGCCTCGGAAAGTCGGGCCTCAAAGTCTCGAAGATCATCCTGTAAGTCTGGAATGGGCTTGCTCGGAAAAGGTGCCTCATTACTTGGCTACAGAGGCTGTATGTCGTACGGACTGAAGGAATGTTTCGGGTGGGTTTTGGAAGAGGACGAAGGTAAGTGTTTGACCGCGTTCAACGAGGTCGCAACGATGTAATGGCATCTTGTCTGCTTAGCCCTGGAGCACATCAAGTTTGCATATGATTTGGGCATCAATGCCTTTGATACTGCCAATGTCTACTCCAATGGCGTGAGTGACGTCTGGTCTAAATGTCTGTTCAGCTTTGTAATTTGACGTCTCCTCTCGGCTTCTGGTACCGCAAGGAATCTGAGAGGATTCTTGGCGAGGCGATCAAGAAGTACAACCTCCCTCGAGATGAGATTGTGATTATGACGAAGGTCCATCACCTAGTTGGGAGAACACCACAGTTCGTGGATCATTTGTCGGAAGCCGACAAGGATAAACAGCGCTACGTCAATCAATACGGATTGAGCCGCAAGGTACGTCTCTGGTCATTTTTCTATTCAGCTTTCTTATCGTTTACTGATACCCTGGTGCATGTAGCACATCTTTGATTCCGTCAAGCATTCTCTCGAAAGACTCCAGCTGGATTACATCGATCTTCTACAATGTGAGCTTATACTGACTACCCACTCGAAGCTATAGATCATGACCTATACGTTCTGGGAAGGTCATCGAATCGATCCGAATACACCTATCGAGGAGACCATGCAGGCTTTGCATGACGTTGTGAAAGCCGGATATGTTAGGTATGCCATACTTGTCGCCAACCACGTGATAATATAATTCACGAGCCATTCAACGACAGATACATCGGAATGAGTTCGTGCTATGCTTGGCAATGTAAATCATCTCCGTTTGAAGTCATGGTATGACTACTGACGTACGGCCAACGATATTTCTTACGCAGTCTATAAGATGCAATCCTACGCCCGTGAACACGGTTTGACGGAGTTTGTTTCCGTGCAAAATCTTTATAACCCAATCTACCGCGAAGAGGAGAGGGAAATGCTGCCCATGCTCAAGGACCTGGGCGTTGGCGTCATCCCTTGGTCACCTTTAGCCGGCGGGTTCCTAGCCCGACCATTTAACGCACACAAGCAAAAGGAGACTGCAACCACTCGTGGCGCGGATGATCAGTGAGTCAATAAGTACAGTACCTCGATAATGCGGGAGACACTGATACGGCTTTTTGCTGGTGAAGATTCTTCACCGTGATGACTGATACTCCTGAAATGCCACTCATCAACCAAAGGTGGGTTGATCGAAACGTCACTTAGAGTACCTCCCATGAGCTTAGCCGACATTATTGCTCTCAGGATCGAAGAAGTGGCCAAGGCCCACCAGGTCAGCATGGCTCAAGTCACTCTGGCTTGGTCGCTTTCCAAAGACTTTATTACTGCACCAATTTACGGTACCAGCAGTATCGACAAGCTCAAGGATGCTCTTGGTAGGCTGTCATCTATCTGTCGCTGTACGACAATTCCGCTGATATCCTAGCTGGGGAAATCTGTAGGAGCGGTTAGCCTCCAGCTGACCCCAGAGGAGATCAAGTCCATCGACGAAGCGTACCGACCTCGGAGTGTTTTCCCTGCTAACCTGTAGAACGATGTCCTTTCTTATCAACGAAGTATCGAAATGCTACTGTTCCGTTATTGGCTGCTAGTCCCCGTGTTCAACTCCGTCATAAGCGCTGGCAAATCGTCTATCACGTGTTCACAGGAGGACTTAGTGAATGTCCACCATCATACCCACCGCACGAAGTCGTCTTTCACTAAGAAGCATCTTGTTGCAGCACCACCTCTCCGACTATCAAGAAGGAACACAGAGGAAAAGAAGAAGTCCACCTTCGTCAGACGCAGCTCCCCGATAAAGTCACGACCCACCGTCCGAGCTTCCTGGAACTCGAGACCTCAGCGCCCTTCTGAGGACTTCAAAATTCGTGCGACATCAGATAAACTCCGTACTATATAGCACTATGACATTCTACGGAATGGACGCAGAAGAAAAGAACTACCGACTCTGCCAACTGCTAGTTACCGAACCTCTGCTCGCCAGCGCCGTCTCTATCATTGAAGACTTCCCACTACGTCTTTAGCGTCTTATCACCCCACGACTTGCTATAGGTCCTTATTCTGTCGAGCTCGAGGATCATCAGGAAGGCGTGTCGTCGGAGGTACTTCAAATTGAAGCGATAAACACCTGCATCAACCTAGAATCACTCTCCGTTTGCATGGGGGGTGAAATATGGACCGAATTCACGGGCCTTAACTTTATCTGGATCGGATATATTGCAAAGGTGACGATTGCTCCTCGGAAACTTGTCTTTACCGAGCTCCCAAGGAACTCGCAAACGTCGTGAGTAGTCGAAAGATCCCATCACGCGACCAGCCCCCTTCGGATTCCATCTCGGGCGTGTTCGAGGGGCAATATGTGGTTGCATTTCGCGATATTGCTTACCCGGCTGACGTCAAGTTCCTTTCGCAACTTTGCAATATTATGGTCGTCTCGGAAATATGGAGAAACCCAACTACGCTCAGGGCCAATGAACTGCAAGATGGCGAAGAAGATCACTTACCCAGACCACTTGCCCTATGGGTCGAGTGAATTAAGACCAGGTCCCTCCACCTTCCAAATCGACACCGTGCTGAATTTCCTCGGTATTCCTCTTCCCGCCTTTCAAATCGACATTGTGCTAAACTTCTTCGGAAGTTTAAGCGATCGACGACCGGGATTCTTCTTCCCGACTCCGCTTGTTCCTATTTGGGATAATGTGGTCTACACTTACACCCTAAATGTGCCCTCCCGTATATATGGTGGCGCATTCACTGCTTCCACCTTCATCAAGTTCGCGTCTCGTCACCTTCTAAGCAAGCCTTCCCTGCCATGTCTGATAGTACAGCGAATCAAATGAAATACGTTCGTCTAGGAAAGTCGGGCCTCAAAATCTCAAAGATCATCTTGTAAGTCTGGAATACGCTTGCTCGGATATAAATGTCTCATTTGGCTACAGAGGTTGCATGTCGTATGGATCAAAGGAATGGTACGGGTGGGTTTTGGAAGAGGAAGAAGGTGGGTACCTGACTGCCTTCAACGAGGTTACAACGATGGAGATGGCATCTGTCTGCTTAGCCCTAGAGCACATCAAGCTTGCATATGATTTGGGCGTCAATGCCTTTGATACTGCCAATGTCTACTCCCATGGCGTGAGTCTGGTCTAAATGTCGGTTCAGTTGTGTATATTAACGTCTTGTCTCGATTTCGGGTGCCGCAAGGAATCTGAGAGGATTCTAGGGAAGGCCATCCAAAAATACAACCTCCCTCGAGATGAGATTGTGATTATGACGAAAGTTCATCACCTAGTAGGGAGAACACCGGAGTTCGTGGATTATTTGCCGGAGGCCGACAAGGATAAACAGCGCTACGCTAATCAATATGGATTGAGCCGCAAGGTACGTCTCGGGTCATTTTGATACTCAGCTTGCTTATAGTTGACTGATACCCTGGTGCGTGTAGCACATCTTTGATTCCGTCAAGCATTCCCTCGAAAGACTCCAGCTGGATTACATAGACCTTCTACAATGTGAGCTTATACTGACTACTGGATCGAAGTATAGATCATGACGTATACGTTTTATAAGGTCATCGAATCGATCCGAATACACCTATTGAGGAGACGATGCAGGCCTTGCATGACGTTGTGAAAGCCGGATATGCCAGGTATCTTATACTAGTCCCCAAACCCTGTGATAATCCAATTCCCGAGCCATTCAACTTGCAGATACATCGGAATGAGCTCGTGCTATGCTTGGCAATGTATATAAGCTGTGTTGGAAATCACTTCATGACTACTTACGCTAACGATAATTCTT
Source organism: Tulasnella sp. 424 (assembly GCA_019633425.1). Lineage (NCBI taxonomy): Eukaryota > Fungi > Basidiomycota > Agaricomycetes > Cantharellales > Tulasnellaceae > Tulasnella > Tulasnella sp. 424. The sequence continues at coordinate 48,089 of WSUB01000086.1, read as the reverse complement.
ACGCAGTCTATAAGATGCAATCCTACGCCCGTGAACATGGTCTGACAGAATTTGTTTCCATGCAAAATCTTTATAACCCCATCTACCGTGAAGAGGAGAGGGAAATGCTGCCCATGCTTCAGGACCTGGGCGTTGGCGTCATCCCTTGGTCACCTTTAGCCGGCGGGTTCCTAGCCCGACCATTTAACGCACACAAGCAAAAGGAGACTGCAACCACTCGTGGCGCGGATGATCAGTGAGTCAATAAGTACAGTACCTCGATAATGCGGGAGACACTGATACGGCTTTTTGCTGGTGAAGATTCTTCACCGTGATGACTGATACTCCTGAAATGCCACTCATCAACCAAAGGTGGGTTGATCGAAACGTCACTTAGAGTACCTCCCATGAGCTTAGCCGACATTATTGCTCTCAGGATCGAAGAAGTGGCCAAGGCCCACCAGGTCAGCATGGCTCAAGCCACTCTAGCTTGGTCGCTGTCCAAAGACTTTATTACTGCACCAATTTACGGTACCACCGGTATCGATAAGCTCAAGGATGCTCTTGGTAGGCTGCCATCTCTCAGTCGCTGTATGGCAATTCCGCTGATAGCTTGTTTGGGGAAATCTGTAGGAGCGGTTAGCCTCCAGCTGACCCCAGAGGAGATCAAGTCCATCGACGAAGCGTACCGACCTCGGAGTGTTTTCCCTGCTG
>WSUB01000086.1:0-47297 GCA_019633425.1 Tulasnella sp. 424 | reverse complement strand
CGGTTAGCCTCCAGCTGACCCCAGAGGAGATCAAGTCCATCGACGAAGCGTACCGACCTCGGAGTGTTTTCCCTGCTGACCTGTAGAATAATGGCATTTCATATCACACAACGAACGATCGAATCCCATTGCTCCATCGTTGGCTGCTTGTTCGCGTGTTCTCTCGTATGCAGCGCGCTGGTGAGATCCTCCGTCACGTGTTCACAGGAGGACTTTGTTTACGTCCACCACCGCACCCCGAACGATGTCGTCTTTCGCTAAGAAGTATCTCGGTGCAGCATCACCTCTCCGACTATCGAGAAGGAACACGGAGGAAAAGAAGAAGCCCTACTTTCGTTGGACGCAAGTCCCCGAGAAAGTCATGACTCACCTTCTGAGCTTCCTGGAACGTCGAGACCTCAGCGCCCTCTCGAGGACTTCAAAGTTCATGCGAAATCAGGTAGACCCCGTACTATACCGAACGGTGACTTTCTATAGAACGGACAAAGAAGAAAAGAACTACCGACTCTGCCAACTACTCGTTACCGAACCTCTGCTCGCCAGCTTCGTCTATATCATCGAAGACTTCCCACCCGGTCTTCAGCGCCTTATCATCCCACGACTCGTTATAGGTCCTTATTCCCTTGAGCTCGAGCCGGAAGATCATCAGGAAGGCGTGTCGTCGGAGGTACTTCAAACTCAGGCGATAAACAACTGCATCAACCTAGAATCACTTTCTGTTTATATGGGTGGTGAAATATGGACTGAGTTCCCGGGCCCGAACTGCATTTGGGTTAAAGATATCTCGAAGGGAACGATCGCTCTACGGAAACTTGTCTTTACCGACGCTCCCAAGGAACTCGCAAACATAGCGGAGTGGAACAACTTCCTTCTTAACGTCTTCTTAAACCAGAAAGACCTCGAATACATCGACCTGCCAGCACTACGTTGCGACTTGATGGAGCATGCGGTAGAGTTCGAAGATGTCTGGGCTCTACCCCGCTCTAAATGTCTTCCCAAACTCCGAGTCTTGAAGTCCGATTCTGGAACTACGCTCAAAGCGCTGCTCAGAGGAACGCACGAAATAAAGGAGATTTGCGCCAGAAGCCCCACCCTGAACGAACTCGGATTTAACATACTTCCTGTCATGGACGACCCCGACAAGATCTCTCATTTCGAATGGCATACGATTGTCCGAACTCCTCTCAGTTTGCAGATGCCACTGATCCTCCTTGGTAAGCTCAGAGTTCTCCGAATGCGCGCTCTTTTCGAGGTTGGGTGGGATTCTTTCTTCTTGGAGGTACGTTGCTTTGGTTGATGATCCGAGTCCGCCTTCCAACGCTGGTTGTCGAATACCCAGTTCCTTCCCAATTCGATTGGCCTCTGCCGTCTTCTCGAGGTAATGGACTTCAATGGCTGCCGTTGCTTCAAAGCTAGAGAAGATGACCGGAACCAGCAAAAGATCAACTACTCGCTCCCCGTCTTCCGAACTCCTGGTCCTCGCAAAGGCTACTACGAGAACCAGATGCATGCGTTGGCTATATATCGCAGGAAGTGCATGTCGTTGCGGCGTGTAATCTTCCCTGACAGTGAAGTGTACGAATGGGATAAAGCAGAGAAGAAATGGAAGAACTTGGGTCCAGACGGAAGAATCATCATACCCCTCGATGGTAACGGGCGCGCTTACTTCCTTTGACCGCTTAGGAGCTGGAGCTGGACAAAGCCTCTTGGCATAGGTAACTTTCATCGTCAGAATACATGTCGTTCCTAGGATAGTTGCACGTAGTATCACTGGTTGATTGAAGCATTCTCTATACAATTCCAAACACTGGCCTAGGTTGATAGGGCTCGTCGATTGATTTAATCTCCTCGTCCGTGAGCTTCAAGTGAATCGCGCCTAAAGGATGTCGATCAGAGGATTACGTTAGGGAGGAAATGTCCACGAAAGCTCACATACCGACACTATCTCTGAGTTTCTCAAGACTTGATGTCCCAACTATAGGGGCGCTGATAAAATCCTTTGACAGATTCCAAGCGAGAACAACCTGTGCCATGGAAACCCCGCGAGCACTTGCTATTTCCTGCACTCTGAAACCGCGGGCTTCGTTGAGAGACTCGGCTACAGCAAACCGACCTCACCTACCTCTTGTTGACAGATTCAAGAAACGGAGCTTCGGCCATCCTCTTCGTCGCACTGTAAAGCGTCAAAGAATGGGTTCAAACGTGACTAAAAACGATTCAAATGAATCAAAGGCTTACTGGTCCGTCCCGCCTCGTTCCGTCTGGTTTCCATAAGGACGAGCAAGATATCCACCAGCATTGGGCGACCAGTTGATCATCCCGACTCCCAGGTCCTTCAGCAGAGGTATCATTTCTCGTTCTTCCTCTCGATATACGGGGTTGTAGAGGTTCTGCATGGAAATGAATTCCGTTAAGCCGCGGGCACGAGCGTAATTCTGCATCTTGTGGACTGCAATGAGCGAAGGATGTTAGTTCAGGTATTTTTTACTCCAAGCCCAAAAAGAAAGAGGAGCTCACATTGCCACGCGAAGCACGAAGACATGCCTATGTAACGAGCGTATCCAGCTTTCACGATGTCGTGAAGTGCCTCCATCGTCTCCTCGATTGGGGTGTTGTGATCAAAACGATGACCTAAACGGCAGGACTTTCTTCAAACTTCCGTTCACGAGCAAGTATGATAGCAAGATTACATTGATAGACGTCGACGTAATCCAGTTGCAGACGTTCTAGTGAGTGTTTGATCGACTCAAATATGTGCTGGTCGGAATAAGTTAACACTTCAGCGACGGGCTCGAGATGAAGCAGCGCCTTCGACGAACCTTCCTACTCAAACCAAACTGATTCGTATATCGCAAACTTTCTAGCTCTTTGACGGGCTTGCTGGCTACTGAATTCTCATCCCTTCCGACAGGGACAAAAAGTTTAGTCATGACCACAATCTCCTCCCGAGGGAAATTGAACTGTTTGATTGCTTTGCCGAGGATCCTCTCCGATTCCTGGGGGGAAACGAAGCATTATACCCACATCGAGGAAGCACATTGGATGGGGATTTTACTTACACCATTCGAGTAAACGTTCGCTGTATCAAATGTATTGATACCGAGATCGTATGCCAGTTTGATATGCTGCAAGGCTATGGTAGAGGCGTTCAGTGAGTGCTTGAGTGAAATCCTTCATAGGCAGAATCAACCTTCTGCTTCGCCCAAGCGCCAAGGCTGACCGGTTTTCACTCCATAAGATGCGCATCCCCTATAAAGAACGAAGGTAAACGATTGTCAGTATGACGCGTCTTGGTTACGGCACGACGACCGCAACCTACAAGATTAGACGAGAGATCTTAAGGCCAGACCTGCCGAGCCGGACGTACTCCATCTTGTTCTCTTCCGCCATCGTAGGTGGTCAGTAACTTGGGGGGAGAGTAGACGAGATTAGAACCGTACGTACGCTTACGAGGAGAAGAAATTTGCTTACAAACCGCAGCATCATTGGACTTGCGTCAGCACGAGTTTCTTTCGTCAGCCGAATGACAATCATTACCGATATGGGATATATGCGTAGGGTCCCTTGCTAGCAGAACGGAACATAAACGGGCAATGGACGGACTTCGAGAACGCCAGCGTCGCCGCACCTCATGTTGGTATCCCGCCCCGTGACAGTGAATGGTAGCTTTGCACGTTACATCATCCCGAAAGGGCCTTCCATCCAGCCATTGGTTCAGCAGGGCGCCTGATTAAGGAACAATCAAAAGACGACGGTGGCTGGGTCCAACGATATCGACGTGCGTGCACGGTCTTGTGTAGCCAAAAAGAAAAGAATGTAATAATCAAATATCAGACTGTACGATAACGAGCAAGACAAGCGTAAATTCAAATATTGAGACACGGAAAATAGAACTTATGTGTGGTTAAGGGGAGGGGAGAGGAATATAAGTCACAACAGGACGATGCAAGGAGGCATATGAGACACTGAAAGGTTGAAGGAGAGAAGTCGCAAACTGCTTTCACAAACCAGTTGAAAGCTTGCTTTTAGTTTTGACAGATCACGGAGAGAGGAAGGAAGGAAGGAAAGGGACGGAAAGGCGATGGAAGTTAACCGTCTAAAGCCATGTTTTCGGATTCCGTCTCTTCCTTCTCGTCCAAGGCGCCCAAGAGTGGTGAGGAAGTGCTGAGACTGCTTCCTCTAGTTCGTCCACCACCAGGCGCAATCACGGGACTCGGAGCCAGAAAACCACCGCTCGAAGGGGTGCGAGGGTATAGCAGTGTTGGTGACGGGAGGGGCAGAACATCTGAATCGCGCCGACCGTAATCCGCAGGTCTCGTTATTGTAACGGTGTTGGCATTGGGCTCGATAAACGAAAGGGGTGGAAGGTTTGGCAGAGGTGCATTCGGCAAAGGCTTTTGTAGAGGTGGTGGTACGCGACCTTTACGGGCTCTGGGAGCGAAATGAAGGTGGGTGAGAAGAAAAGAGTAGTCAATATCTTAACGGGCCAGGCCCATTTCGAATTTTCCAGAATGAAACGCACTTGGTCAACGTAACGTTTTCAGGGATGGGAGGGAACGTTCCAGTCGTGGCTGGACTGGTCACCAGGATGCTGAAGCTTTTCGAGGCCGACCGATGGGCGAACTGTGCCCGCTGCACAGGACTCTTGATGGCAGCCATGGGACTTGAGCCAATGGTGATCGAGCTCCTTCGCCTCCGCCCGTGTGGAGCATCTGTCTTCTTTCCACCAGGGGACGCTGGTGGTGCGCGAAAACCGATACTTGGCGTCGAAAAAGAAGTTGATGGCTGAGATTCCTCGGTCGAAATTGAAGTCGGGACTGGCTTCTTGGTGGGTGATGTATCAGGCCGAGGTTCGGGAAGAGAGAACAGACCAGCTGTAAAAAGTGAAGAGTAGAGGGAAGCTGAAGAGGTGGCCATGGTGGAAAAGAGGAGCGGTGGGGGTGGTGAATGGTTGAGATTCGAAGTCTGGCGGGGTTTTCTAGTTGCGGAAGCTGTTGGACCACGTGACCGATTCCGGAAAACCTCGCGTCGGGTAACTTGGCTGAAACAGCTTTCACCTTTCGCCGCTCGCCTTCGTTCGACCCTGATTGGGAAACACGTTGCGGCCTTTCACTCAAAAAAAGAAACCTGGGTGGCCCAAAGGTCCTTTTTGTCAAAAAGTCGGTTCAGACAAAGCCAGAAGCAACGACAGGCATCTTCCTGAAAACCCTTCGCTGTGGGGCTCCCTCAATGACTATAGCTATGTATAGTATCAGCGACGCGTTTACGTCAAGATGCAAAAATTTGGGGTGCCATTAGCCCGCTCAGGCTGAGACAGTGAGTCAATTTCCGTCTTTGGGTCTAGCGTCGCGTCATTGCGCCCCTGTTGCGATGGCGAAGCTCCGTCAATCAAAGTCCAAGTACTTTCTCATGATGTCGGGGTTTGGAGCGTTTTTAAGGGTGAGCTTTTCATTTTTCGTCGGTGACCGCGCCGGGAGAAGCCCGAAGGTCGTTCGGCGATCGCGCAAGGCGTCACATCGGGGGATCTCGCCTCGTGTTTTCTGTGCATCGGCAGCACCGCGGACTCTGCAGCAACCGGGCAGATATCCGGAAGCAACCAGGACTCTGAGGTACGTACTTTATATCCAACTGCGCAGGATCCGCCTCGAGTCCTCAAATCTGGCTTTATCACATCTTCTCAGCTAGCTGTTCGTGTTTGGCGACGTCATGAGCGGTCAGACCCAAATCCAGTCTCATCCATCCGAGGATGAAGAATGTGCAATCACATCTAAGCCGAATTGGAGATGCTACCTTCAAGACCTACCTGAGGAACTCATTCTGTTCACCCTGACATTCCTCGATGCGTCAACTCTCTCCGCCTTCACGCAGGCAAGCCGATACTTCAAGGCAGTGGCCACGCCTATCCTCTACAGAAACATCGAAGTGCCCAGCAGTACAGAGGGCTACTTGAACGGCCAAAACGCTACGGCCCGTCTCATCAGGACATTAGTCTACCAGCCATCCCTGGCTCGCTATATTCACTCTATCGACAACCTCCCGATCACGTTGCACCCCGGATTCGTTACTATTCTCTTCGCGCCCGCGTTCAGCACCAGCACATCTACAGGACCCCGACTCCAGCTAAACCTCTTGCCACCGAACGTGCCTGAAGTGGTCATGAAGACCTGCGAAAATCTCCGTCATCTCTCCATCGACGCTCGACTAATGTGGTCGACGTTGCCACCTGGGGGAGGGTGGCTCCGCTTTCTCTTGGATCCTAGGATACGGTTGCGCAGTCTGATCGTAAAAGGCAGACCTCCGCGCCAGACTGGTCTGGCATGGGACGAATTTGCTCCGGCACTCCTAACAGCCCAAAGCGAGTTGGAGTACCTTGAGCATCCTGGATTCGACCGTCCGGAACTCATCTACAATGACGGTAACGAGGCCAAGCCCGACTCCGACAAGTCCAAAGCGGCCACTTTTGCGTGGGTCCCAAAACTTCGGGTTTTGAAGGGCACACACCTCAGCATCTTCAAATGCCTTCTGTTCCCACATCGACCGATAGAGGAGATCGGTTTTCATGGAGTATCCATGACAGAGATCAGCTTCCGCCTCGTCCCATTCTTACGACATGTCCCGACAATTACCTCGTTCTCCTGCAACGCGCAATCCGGACCCCGCATGGACCTCAAAGGGATACTCGATGCTCTGCCTTCCCTTCGCACTCTCAAACTAGCGATTCTTCTCAGCTGTTCGTACGAGGACTTCTTCTGCAGGGTAAGGATTACTTCACGACACCAACTTGTGCTAACCGGGACGATTGGCAGGACCTTCCATCCGCTTTGGGATCCGCTGCCCAGCTCGAACACGTGGATCTGAGAAATACTACCTCGGAAATCGACGGCACAGACCTCGTTATTACAAAATATACCGGCCCACATCCCAGCACATTGCGCAAGCAACAATCCCTTCTCTTTGAATACGGGGCTTTGGCATGCAGCTTGCGATCATTCGTGTTCCCAGACGAGCGTTCCTGGACGAGGTCATCCATCGACTCGGGATGGGAAAAAAAGGGAGAACCTGGAAGTCCTGTCGCTTCGATCTAATGGGCTTCCTGAACATGGCATCAGTTAGTACGCATGGTGGTTATAGGCTTTTGAGGAATTACGTCCATTTTGCGTTTTCGCTCGCTTGTCACGTGACGGATCTCGGCGTTCTGCACCACTCCGTCCAAGCTGAGTAAGGCTCGTCCCACAACACATCAACCATGAGTCTCTTTGGCATGAATTTCCTTGGGACGGACTCAAAAATCAGCACAGATAAAGGGGTAAGTCCGGAAATATCTTGTATTCCTTTTGAGGTGGTTTCATTAAAGAAAGTTCTCGTTAACGCAGAAAACGGTCAGGGCAATGTCGCCAACTAGCGAAACAACATTCCGTTTTCAAGATCTACCGGAAGATCTCCTTCTCTATATTCTCGCCTTCCTCAACTCGCACATTCTTTCCGCAGTAGCCCGAGCAAATCGGCGACTCCATGCGCTGGCTACTCCGATTCTTTATCGATCCATTGTCCTCCCCAACCCTCAACTTGTCATGGCCAATCGAAGGGCCGCAGCGAAACTACTCATCGCCCTCGTCAAAAATCCGTCTCTGGGCCCATTCATCCAGCACCTCGAAAACGCACCTCCTACTATTCCAGCAACACTCGTTTACGGCGTCCCTTCAGAAAACGTAACAGGAGCACCCATTCCAGGGTTGATTACCGACGAAGATGGCGACATTCCTCAGGAGAGATTAAGCAACGCGATGAGGTCGTGCGTCAACCTCCGGTCTCTGAAAGTTCAAACGCCTATGCAAGTTAGTGGCCTCCAAGAAAATGGTGGATGGCTCAATTTTCTCCTGGAGCCAGAAATAAAGCTCAAGAAACTTACGGTCCTTGCCAAGCCGGTTTCCACTGGAATTCTAGCGTGGAACCGTTACCTAGCGAGAGTTTTGGATATCCAAACATCGCTTGAGCATCTAGATTTTACCGGATTCTTCCCCGAAATCGATCATTCCGCCCAACAGTCTGTATTTCCCGAGGGACGTATGGAGAAATGGACACCGAACCTGCGCACGCTGAAAGGTAGCCGCATCAGCGCCTTCACCACTCTCCTATCCAACGAACGTCCCCTCGAACGGGTAGCGGTTCGAGGGGTATCGCTCACCGACATACGCTGGTTCATCGCTCCTTCGCTAAAGAAGGCCGTAGGGCTGCGCGAATTCAGCTGTTACCAAGCACCGTCGGGAAGGGATGTGGATCTTGGTGTACTGTTCCAAGCCATGCCGGCTTTGAGGATCTTCCGAGTCAAGACGTCCCTGGAAATCCCCTTGGATGATCTCTTTTCAAAGGTCTGTCACGTCCATCTGTCTGAACCTCTGTCGCTTTGAAGAGTGCACCGTGCATGTATCGCTGACTCGCTCGTTCCCGGTCGCATCCTTTGCTATATTAACAGCACTTGCCAATCGCCCTCACTTCGGCCCCATGCCTCACCGAAATCGATTTCAAAGATACCATGCCTCCACGAGCGCAAGTCAGTCTCGCCACTCCAGTTGTTCTTTCGGAACCCGCGTCCCAAGATCAAGAGGTGCCGAATGGCCAGGCCGCGTTACTGGCCCTCTATTCCGTGGCTTGCCCCACTCTTGAGACTTTCGTATTCCTTGACGGGAGAAGGTGGACTCGGGGAGAAGACACGTGGAGGTTGTGCTCACGGTCTAGTGGAGAGTCGATCTTGGCCTAGTGAACGAGATAAAGAACGTGGACCCAAACGACGTATTTTTCCCTGCCCAAATAGCTGCTTATTCCTAACGTCCTCTGTCACTGGAAGCGAATTTTTATGTAGGCTCTAAGTGAAGGCTTAATTACCTCATCATGAATTCGAGTTCGCTGTACTTCTGTCTCTTATGTCTAGATCGCTTAACCAAGGAGCCCGCTTACGTCTTCCGTGCCGTCAGTGCCCGCTGCCTGAAACGGCGACTCCGTGCTTTATACGTGGCATATACTCCCTTGCTGAAGTCTATAAGAAAGCGCACAGTACCAGAAGGGCGCCGAGCATGCTGAAGCTTCGACTGGTTAGATGGAAACTCAGGGCGACTCGCTGGAGGCGCGGCGCGGCGCAAGACCACTCCCTAACACCGACGCTGTAACGCCCTTCCACAGTTACTGATTGGTCATTTAATGACTTTTTAATTGACACTGGAAAGTTTCGGATCTTGCTATTTCGGGGTTCAGCGGCGGGCGCAGACCTTCAGATCTTCTGGCCATCGCCACCTGCCCAGGAAGGCTAGCTCAACCCTTAGTCAAGCTCTCACATCTGCTGTTATTACACTAATTTAAGCTCTGGACTCTGAGGGTAAGCTCGCATTCACAGCACGTTAAACTAGTTCGCGCGCCAACAGAGTCTAGCGATAGCCTGCGCGACGGGCGAAAGTTCCCGACAGAACGGATGGAGAAGAGTTACCTTGGTTGGTCTAATTCCACCGAAACGACGAATATGATGAGACTCCTCAGCATGACCTCAGTAAGTTCGGTTGGCACATCACGGTGGTTAGGCTTTTTGAGGAATTGCGTCCGTTTTGCGTTTGCGCTCGCCTGTCACGTGACGGAATCTCGGCTTTCCGCACCACTCCGATCCAAGCTGAGTCAGGCTCGTCCGACAACACCTCAACCATGAGTCTCTTTGGCATGAATTTCCTTGAGACGGACTCAAAAGCCAGCGCAAATAAAGGGGTAAGCCTGGAAATTCCTTGTATTCCTTTGAGCTGGTTTCATTAAAGTTCTCATTGATGCAGAAAATGGTCAGAACAACTTTGGGGTCAACTGGTGACGAACCAACATTCCGTTTTCAAGATCTACCGGACGACCTCCTTCTCTATATTCTCAGCTTTCTCAGCCCACACATTCTTTCCGCAGTAGCCCGAGCAAATCGGCGAGTCCATGAGTTGGCCACTCCGATTCTTTATCGATCCATTGTCTTCCCCAACGCTCAATTTTTCATGGCCGATCGAACGGCCGCCACGAAACTACTCACAACCCTCGCCAAAAACCCGTCTCTTGGCTCATTCATTCAGCACCTCGAAAACGCACCTCCTACTATTCCACCAGCAATCATTTACGGCATCGCTTCTTCGGGAAACATAACAGGACCCATTCCATTGATTACCGACGAAGATGGCAACGTTACTCAAGAGAGTTTAAGCAAAGCGATGAGGTTGTGCGTCAACCTCCGGTCTCTAGAGGTTCAAACCTTCATGCAATTCAGTACTGGCGGCCTTCAAGAAAATGGTGGATGGCTCAATTTTCTCCTGGCGCCAGAAATAAAGCTCAAAAAACTTACTGTATTCGTTGAGCCATTCTCCGAAGAAGTTCCAACGTGGAACCGCTTCCTGGCCCGGGTGTTGGATAACCAAACATCGCTTGAGCATCTGGATTTTACCGGATTCTTTCCCGAAAACGACCATTCCGCCCAAGAGTCTGTATTTCCCGAGGGACGTATAGAGAAATGGACGCCGAACCTGCGCACGCTGGAAGGCAGCCGCGTCAGTGCTTTCACCACCCTCCTATCCAACGAACGTCCCCTCGAACGGGTAGTGGTTCGAGGGGTGTCGCTTATCGACATACGCCGGCTCATCGCTCCTTCACTAAAGAAAGCCGTAGGTCTGCGCGAATTCAGCTGTTACGAAGCGCTGTCGGGAAGTGAGGTGGATCTTGGCGTACTGTTCCAAGCCATGCCGGCTTTGAGGGTCTTTCGAGTCAAGACAGCACTGGAAATCCCCTTGGATGATCTTTTTTCAAAGGTCTGTCACGTTCATCTGTCTGAGGCTTTGTGGCTTTGGAGAGCTCATCATGCCTGTATCGGTGACTCTCTCGTTCCCGGTCGCATCCTTTGCTATATTAACAGCACTTGCCAATCGCCCTCACGATGGCCCCATACCTCATCGAAATCGATTTCAAAGATACCATGCCTCCACGAGCGCAAGTCAGTTTCGGTACTCCAGTTTTTCTTTGGGAACCCCTGCCGCAAGGTCAAGTGGTGCCGAATGACCAAGCTGCGTTACTGGCCCTCTACTCCGCAGCTTGCCCTACTCTTGAGACTTTCGTATTCCCTGACAGGAGAAGGTGGATTCGGAGAGACGACATGTGGAGGTTGTGCTCACACTCTAATGGAGAGGCGATCGCGACCTCTTGAACGAGATGAATAAGAATGTGGACCCAAAAAGACGTGTTTCGCCGCACAAGCGCTGCCCATTCCTAATACCGTCTGTTGCTGGAGTCGGTTTTGTACGTGCGCTCTGAGTGAAGACTTAGTAGCTTGATAATGCATTTTGAAAGTTGCGTTCGATTTATCTCTATGGTAGCTTGACTCAGTAGCCTACTCGAAGGCGCCACAGCTAGCGCCAACGATCCTTCGCTTTGACCTCGCATCTCGCGATCAAGAGTGGTCGAGAGACCAGGTGAACCTATTTGCACGAGATCAATACTGTGGGATTCGTCCCAAACTTCGAGCATTTACGTTTCCAGATTACACGCGGAGGATCAAGCGGGTGACAGGAGACTATTTAAAGCTTTGGTTTGCGAGAATTGATCTTATGCAGCGCTGAAGTAAGAAGGGGCGAGGGTACTTTCTAGCCTCTAGGTAGGAGAACGAGCGAGGCTGTTGGATGATTCACAGTGGAAGAAGGGCGGGGGTAGAATGAGTCTGGGCACTCTGACTATGCGATTACTCTTCGAATGCTGGCAGACTTGAGCTCCGGTTCGCTACGTCCTTCCTGTAACAAGCTTTCGTCTTCCGTGCCATTACCCGCCGTCTGAACGGTGGTTCCATGCTTTAATACGTGACATGTGCTTCCTTGCTGGAGCTTATACAAAAGCGCACAGTACCATAAGGGGTCCGAGCTGTTGAAGTTTTGACTGGTTAGATGGAAACTCAGGGCGATTCGCTGGAGGCGAAGTGTGGCGCAAGACCTCTACCTAACAGCGAAGCTGCAACGCCCTTTCACAATTGCTGATTGGTGATTCGATGACTTGTTGATCGACGCCGGAGAATTCAGGGCTTTGCTAACTCGTCGTTCAGTGGCGGGCGCAGACCGCCAGACTACCACCTGCCATAGGAAGGCTAGCTTGACCTTTAGTCATGCGCGTCACATCAGCTGTTTATTACACTAATTTAAGTTATGGATTCTGGGGGTTAAGCTCGCATTCACGGCACTTTTCACTAGTTCACGCGCCCAACAGAGTCTAGCGATAGACTGCGCGACGGGGCGTAACTTGTTCCCGACAGAACGGGATAGAGAAGAGTTTACCTTGGTTGGTCTGGTTCCACCGAAACGACATTAGCCCATACTCCGCAGCCAACGTACGTCCCTTCGGGCACGTAGCGTGCACGCAGGACAGCGCAAGGCACACAAGGATTGCGGGGGCAAGACGAATAAAACAAAACATCCACTTTCATCTCTTCGACAATAGAATGTGTATAGTCCACGTGGAATGAACCCCAAAACCTAACGCGTGGACGAGAGAAGAAGGTGGAAAATCGTACAAACGTGGTTTAGGGCTTATGCTTCCGGGGGGTTGGAATCGGGGGGCGTGAAGGGTAGACTTTGGTACCGGGAACCTGTCCATTGAGTCCTCGTGCGTACAATGCGGACCAACTATATCGAGGCAAGGCTCAGCATGGCTATACTTCAGGTCTAAATAGAGTAGGGTGAGCGCCACTCCGGTGTGGGTTGGAACGGTTGTTGATTCTGTGGCACCAGGTCGCGGAGAGCCGTGTCACCGTGGCGGTAATGTCGGGTGAGAACGAGTGGCATTTTCCAGGTCCAGTGGTGCAAGCATAACTTTCACTTTGTGTGCAGGGCAGCATAAACTACGCGTGACGGGGGTGGGTTGTGGACCTGCTCCTCTTGGCTGAGAAGCACCTTGACAAGTGCCGATAGATAAGCACACCCAGACCACCCTAACGGGGACGTTCATGTGAGAATGGGCATGTAAAAAACAAAGTCCTAAGAGGCAAAAAAAAGCTCGCCTTGTAATTGGGGGCCGAAAACAAAAAGCGCTTGAGACTAGATGGGTATCGCGGCTAATTGAATGTCTGGTAACAGCTGATGAACCATGATCAAGTGTGTTACCGGCAACTCGATAAGGAAAAGTGGAACTTTTCATTCTCATCGAACACAGAGAGAAGGGGGCGGCGAGTTGCATTACAGCATTAACCCCTTGAGGCGTACAGGGTACGCCGTTTACCTGAATTTTCATTTCTTCTGCGGCTCTTCCTTGATCCAGAGAAACCCTCGCCGATGAAGAGCGGCGCGGAATACCTATCTGGTCATACGGCGGGACGACACACCCTGTAGCTGTACATACGCTGGGTTGAAACCCCGCCTCCCTTCGGCATCCTGAGGGGAAGTTTCCGGTAAGCTTTTCGCGATCGGGGGCGGACGAACACAGTCCCCTGGATCCTCGCCCATAACAAATGGTTTAACTTCCCATGTGGATGAAGCCACGTGCCTCCACGTGTTTTGCGAATCTTCCGAATCTTGCTTCTTTCGAAGATCGTGAAATTTAAAAAGTTGTTTGTAATAGGGGATTGGGGGTGAGAGCCCCGATAATCGGGAGTCCGCTCGTTCGGGAGCTCTCATTGGACTGAGATCGTCGTTCATCACGCGCGCGAAGTTCTTCGCGGATACCGTCAGGTCCGAATAAATCGATGCCAAGATATTTGCTTCGAATGCCATCATCATTTCAGGTTTTTGTGAGGCTTGCCACAACCTGTCCACGGTGCATACTGCTTCCGATGCCACTTAACGGCAAGATATGCAATTTGGAAAGCTGTTTGTGGCGGGAGGAACCGAGGGAAAGGAGGGCAAAGACCAACGGGGATGTCTTTTTCGGGGGAACCACCGAAAGGGTGGAGGGCGGGAAGGGGTCCAAGAGAGTTGCCTAAAGCGGCGAACAAAGGCGCAAAGGCGAAGCTTCTCACGTCGGGCGCATGCCCACTTACCGCGGCATCGGATACTGCCGATGAGATGCTGACGTCGAAGATTAGCAATTACCTTTTAGATTCAACATACTCCATGGTTAGAATATGGCGATGGTGGTGTTAGAGCGATTGATGTTGAGGTGAGGTGTGGACAATAGTACGAGATCGAACATGGGCATCTACGTGGGAAATACATCGCAATTTTGTCTCCGACACCGACCAACCATCCCCGCCCATGATCAAACCCGCTGAAACCGGGAGATGCCAGAGGGCGGGTATTACCAAATACCGGAAAAATCTTGATATAGGCAACGTGTCGGTAAGACGCGCAGAAGAGAGGGGGCAGGGACCGTCGGGAGGGAGGAGGGAGCCTTTTGTTGTGGATGCTTCTTCCTGAAGAAGAGAACAAAGGGGGGTCTGCCTTTGCTTTGACCCCTCCCACTCAACGCACTCAACTCCCCCTCACTCCTCAAGAAAGGACGACCTTACCGACGCGACAATGCGCAGCCAAAGTAGAGCAACGAACTTGAGTATTTTGTTCTACTAACTTTGCCATTATATATCAGAATGGTACACTTTGGCTTGAGGGTACCAACCACGACCGGATCGTTCTCCTTCAAGCTCTCTCTCGCCATCTCTCTCTCTCTCTTCTCTCTCTTTCCTCTTACTCAATTGCAAAGATCGATCACGATTTAATTATTCATTATTATTGACTATAATCTGCGACCAAATACCCGGAACTTGAAGGTGATTCGTTCAGGATCTTGCAGTCTGGAGGTATAGCGGGTGAGTCTGCGCTTTACCCTTTCTTCCTACTCGGCGAATATCCTTTTTTCTTACGAAGCGCCATGTGTCAACTCTCACTCTTAGGGTCCCTGTCTCTCATCCCACACTCTGTCTAACACCACGCGCGTGTATCCTGATGCACTCAGGGTCCAGCTCTCAGGTTCAAGTTGTTTGTGTCCCCCCGGCCCAAACTCATGGACCCGCCCCCGACTTCCTACTAAAGCCAGCACCGTCTGCTGCCAAGTACCGCAACAAACGCAGACTCCTGCAACACCTCTCCCCGCCTCCGTCATCCACTCTCCGCCATCAACCCTCCAGTCCACCACCACCTTCATCGGTTCTGCAATTTTTTGATACCCCATCTCCCATCCCACAGTCATCACCCAAGTCGGCTTCAGCATTTTCATTATCCTCGGCAATCCCCTCATCACCGATCGATCGACCAAAACGTCACGCCCGTGCCTTTGACAAACTCCCTTTCACTTTTGCACCCTCTCCCAGCTTTCCGCCCACCACCGCACAAGTAGACCATCATCCTTCGGTTTGTTCCGAGCACGATCCCATCGAAGAGGAACCGAGATATTCCAGTGAAGCAACTCTATACGACCCTGCGAACGAGGAACCTTCTACTCAGGCCAAGGATCCCGAACAACAGGAGGACTCTGAGCACTTTACTTTCCTGCACTCAGACCCTTACGCCTCTGCAGTGATTCTCAAATACCCCTCATCTCACAGTCAAGCACCACAGACATTGCCCCTCTCCGCTTGGACGTCTTTCTTTCACCGCTCTCCTCCTCTTCCTTCATCCCCACGCACCCGCACGAGCCGCAACCGCTCGCTATCATCTGCATCATTCTCTGCTCTCAAACCCAAGAATCCTTTTAAATCCATTCCTAATCCTTTCAAAATCATCTCCATCATGCCTAGTTCATCATCATCCTCCTCCAACCGACCTTCGTCAAGCCGCAAGGCTCCCGAGAAGGTCTTACCCTTCACCACTCAACAAATCGCCGAGCTCGATCGTCTGATGGGCAACAGCAAGGCTGCCAAGGGCAAGGTAGCCTCTCAATACGCACCTGGCACGCACTCCTCTTCTTCGGAGAAACACTACATCGCTCCTTACGTACCGCTCAACGGCAGCGCCCCCTCCGGCACTCGCTCCTTCGGTCGAGACGGCGAACACCACCCGATCGGCGCTTCGACCGGCACGAGCAAGCGCGAAGTCGGCGTCCAAGGCCAGTCGATTCCTTACTTGCGCGACGAGAACGGCGTCATGTGGAGCGGACAAGAGGAGATGGACGAGTACCAGCAGCTCTTGGACCAGGCCGAAGCCAGGAGGCGTCGCAAAGCAGCCGTCTCCCACATCGACACGCGCCGGAGCAGCGAGGACTCGTGGAAGCAGTTCGACCCTACGGCCTCATCCGTGGACTCCAGCTCCAGCGTCCTTCGGTCCGCCGGATCGACGGACGTGTTCGACTTGGGCTACGACGACGCCGTGATGATTCCCGAAGGTGGTGCCGTCAAGTTGTCCGCTGTCTCTACCGTCGGTGGGTTGACGAAGGCTTCGGGGCCTGTTACCCTTGGCCCAAGCACACGCGGTGTCGAGTCCTTCCCTGCTCCCCAGTCTACCTCGACCAGCAACACCAAGTCCGCATCCAGCACGCCAAGGCCGAAAGGAGCCGACCGTCGAATTCGTCCTGGGACCGCACCTCAACCACCCTCCGACCTCGTTGACGGGCGGGCAGCGGCTTCTCAGACGTCCCTCGGAACGATTCGACCCACTCTGCCATTGGATCAAGAAGGAAAGATGGAGTTCTTCGGCGACGCGTTCGCTCCCCCGCCCGCACCCGCTTCGCAACGAAGCGCCCTTCCACCACTCCAGCCCATCCAACCTAGCGCTACCTGGGGCCAGCAGGCACAACCTTCTCCAGGTCTCACTCCCAAGTCCAAGCTTCACCGCCACTCGACCTCACTCGCAGTCGGTTCAGCCAACTTCTTCCAGAACCTCGTCAACGCGCACTCCAAAGGCAACGAGATGCCAGCGTCCCCGCTGTCGCCCACCTCCCCATCGTACCTCGCACCGCTCCCTCACCCGGACAAGTACTCTGGGCTTCGACAGGCGTCGTTTTCGGGTCCCGGTGGGTTCGCTGCTAAAGGGTCGCTGAGGTCTCCTACGTTCGCGCCCCCGCCCGTCCCTGCCCTGCCTCCGAAGTACGTGGCGGAGAATCTCAAGACAGTTAAGAAGAAGAGCAGCAGCTTGGGTGTCGCGCAGATGTTTAAGAAGCTGACCAAGGTGTAAAGCACTTGGAAGGCGTTTGGTGATTTTTTCTCTTTCTTGGACTGGCTGGACTCGTCTATGGTGGCTCGTATATGCCCTCTTCTCATGTTTTCTTCAATGTCTTTCTTCTTGCTATCCCTCTTCCTCGCTGTCTCTCTCATCATGCACTAACGTCAACTGTATCCCTCATCTCTGCAATGTTTCCCGCCCCGCTACTCCGCTATCGTCGCTATCGTCTTGCTACTCGCTGTCCTACTCTGTTTTCTTTCTCTTGCTCTTTCCCGCTATATCGCTTTTACTAGACCTCTCCGAATTGGAGATCTCTGATGTTGTATTACTTAGCGCGCTATCCCCTCTTGTTTTTTTTTCCTTACTTCTTCTAATATTTGCTCCTATTGGCTAATTCTAGTCTAGTCACTCTAAACGAAACCAAAAAAAAAACAAACGGGATTTTTATGCCGACGTTTTCCTTTTAAATTTCCACCTGGGTTGTGCAACTCGTGAGTGTCAAGCCGACCTCTCTTACCTCATCGAGATGCTTCCGCACGAGGTCAAACTGCTCTCATGCTGAGAAAGAGAGAGAGAAGCGCGCAAGAAGCTGGGTTTCGGTGCCGAAATGAAAATTGGGGCGCGGGGCGGGGCGGGAGGCGGCGGCGTCGCACAATCGCACAGAGGGGCGGGCCGGCTTCTTTTTTCCTTCAACACCAAATGGAGTAGTGATTTCGTTCCAGATACCAAATTTCGTTCAACTTGTGAGGTAGAAGGACAAAGGGAGAGCAAGATAACAATGCGTTCTAATGAGCACGTTCAAGTTGGGGATGCACCGAAGCCAGTGGAAATTCCAGCTTCTGGGATTAGGAGGCGATGAGGACTGCGGACGGCGTAAGACCTAGATCTCTGAGACTCTTGTTCATGTCGGCCTGGGTGAAGGTTTTTCTGGAAATGTACGTGAAGAGATAAGGCGGTGGGTGAGCGACTTGTCGTAAACCATCCCAAGAGGGTTTTCTAGGCCTTACCTCGGGAATTGCATCGCGAAAGATACCGTATCGACACTGTATGCTAGAGATTGGCTAGCCACAAACTCGGCGACGGCACGCAATGCTATGTAATTGACGCAAAAGGGCGAAGGTCAGCGGGTGTGCTTGTCCGACGAGACATAATAGAATTGCAGGGCGAGGCCATGTGGATTCGGCATCCTAGCTCGCATTTGGCAAGGAAAGAAACTCACGGCTGTCACTCGGTAATGTGGTAATTAACGGTGCGCCTCCAGCCGACAATCGGATCTGTCATGCCGAGTAAGGCCAAGTGTAAGTGTGTGAGCAACTTGACCATGGGTCAAGAGAAACGTGGCCTCTCACCTGCAGTCTGGTATCCTTGTATTCGCTTCCTTTGACTGCAGGAGCCGGAGCTGCAGGTTGGGAAGAGGATGCCGGTGTAGAGCTTGACGATCCCCCGGGTACGTATTCCCTCCCTTCGCGCAACGCTTTCTCTCGCGCGGCTTTCTCGGCCCTTTCCCGCTTGTCAGCTTCTATCTGGGCTTTGATCGCTGCTCGAGCTTTTGCATCGTCGAGTTTCTCTGTTCGCCGAAACGAGAAACCTGCCTCAGCGGGTAACCCAAGGCGATACTTGCATCCACTTACCCTGCCTCTTTTTCGCCGCTTCCTTTTCCAGCTCTTTGATTTTCATTTGTTCAACAGCTTCTAGCCTGTCCTGTAACAATCGATCTCAGAATCGCTTCTCATTGAACAAGATGCCTAGCCATTTCCATACCTGCCCCGCTTTTCGACGAATCTTTTCATTTGCCTTGTTCTCCTCCGCCTCCTGAGCAGCCTTAGCAGCCTTTTTCTCAACTGCACGCTGCCGTAGTTCTTCAAGACGTTGCTTCTTCTCCTCTTCGGTTAGTGGTTTTATCTGAATCACAAAAAACCACCGTCAACAAAAGGTCTTCATCGGAAGGTACAAGAGGGTATGTATACCTCTTCAGTGGATTCCTCGAATTGATCATGACCAGACTTTTCTGCGTGGAAGTTTGCAAGAGCGGTGTCTCGGAATATCTTGCCACAGATTGAGCACCTGATGCTCTATAATCGCAAAGCGGTCAGAAAAACAGGTGGCAACAGGGGATAGACATAATAATACCTGAGCAACTCCGCCACCGGATCCGCCTTCTCCGCTTGTGGCCCCTTCTTCCGCAGTCGCCGTCTTCATCGACATGCCCAAAGCCGCCTGCAGGGCAGCCGCGTCATCATCATCTTCATCACCCGGGCCTGCTGCTGCGCCGGCTGGTGGTTTCTGCTCAGACACCGATCCAAGATCTGCTGGTACAGGTTTGTCCTCATTTTCAACAAGGAAGTCCAATGCTGCTTGTAGACCGCGGTTGCCGGTGGATTTCAGAGCCCCTGTTCGGTGGTTGGATCAGAATTGGGTGGCGCAGCAGAACAGAACCGCTTGCATGCTTACATTCCACTCGATCCGCTGGAAATCCGAAGCTTAGAAGTTGTTCACGATCGCTCATTGTGGGGATGCTTCAAGGAAAGTCAGTTGGCGCCCGGGCTTGCTACTATTGCGGACTGAAAGGGGGTGACGCACGCGGTTTCGCACGTCGAACGGATTTGTTCAATCTCCCGTTTCTGGTAACTGCGGTCCTCTGCTCATGAACGAGAGGGCCGGCCTCCCACTCGGTCACCGATCGACAGGCAAGGCATTTCTGAGGCGAAGACTCACCCGTACGAATGCAGTAAACTCGAGATCTGCTTCACTGCCTATCTGCACGTTGCAGCTTCACCGTGTTGATCATCGGGGAAAGGTGCTCTCCTCGTCAACGATAAACAAATCAGGCATTTCAAGTCATTCTTGGAGAGAAAATCCTTTCAGACAGGGTTGATGTCGTGGTCGAAGAAGGATTCAGCTAAAGTCGTCGTTGTCTGTATCTCGAACCCCCTCCCGGATGAAGCATCTCCGTTAGCGGCATATCTTTATGAAACCACCGAAGGAACGAATCGTCGACGCCACCAGTCGTTACGCAATTCCTGTTGCGAAATCCATGAAGGCATGATTAGTGTATTAGGCGTCGCTGGGTGCTCACCAAGAATGCCGAGTGGGAAATTGAGGGTATGCTGACCGAGACCATTCTTTTGACGCAATCGGCAGACCCGTGGCCGAAGGCAGACTCGGAGGGCTCGTATAAGAGGACCTGCGATTTGGGATCTTAGCCATATCATCATCGCACTCTATAATCCATTGGAACGAACCCCCCTATATTCTGCCAAATGAGTACGGAAAACAACATGCAATACGCCCGACTCGGCAAGTCGGGCCTTAAGGTGTCTCGCATCATTTTGTAAGTCAATCGCTGGTCTAGTCTCTATCTATGTCATTAAATCCGGACTTTGCATGCAGGGGTTGCGCGTCGTATGGATCCAAGAGTGAACAGGGCTGGCTTCTAGAAGAAGAGAAAGGTAATGTCGCACTTGCTCATAACGCAAGGCGGTCTAATAGATTAGCGGTCTCTTCAGCCGTTGAGCATATTAAACTCGCGTACGACCTCGGTATCAACACATTCGACACGGCGGATATATACTCGAACGGCGTAAGTGCTTCTTGCCCACATTTCGTCCCTGTTGTTCGAGTCGGACACCCCGCTTCGCATAGGAATCTGAGATAATCCTCGGAAAAGCCATCAAGAAGTATAATCTACCGAGAGATGAGATTGTTGTGATGACCAAAGCATGTATTGCCGTGTCTCGAGAGCAAGGGACACTTTGGGGTGCCCCTGAGGAAAAGCTCGAACGTCTTCGCTACACAAATCTGCATGGTCTCAGCCGAAAGGTAGGTCTTCCGGTAACTGAAGGAAGATACGGGCTCATTCCCCTCTAGTATCTTTTTGCAGCGATCAAGAACTCCCTCGAACGTCTTCAGCTCGACTACGTTGATCTCTTCCAGTGTGAGTGTTCTGCTGACAGCCTCGGGCAAGACTACCAACCTACTCTATAATTAGGCCACCGCTTCGACCCGAATACCCCTATCGAGGAGACTATGCACGCACTCCACGACATTGTTAAAGCCGGGTATGCACGTTACATCGGAATGTCGTCTTGCTACGCGTGGCAATGTGAGATTTTTGGATCTCCAACCCGTTGCACGACGAGGATAATTCTGACACCCCCCGGATCTCCGCTCCATCTTCAGTCCACAAGATGCAGAATTACGCTCGCCAACACGGACTTACCGAGTTCATCTCCATGCAGAACCTCTACAATCCCATTTATAGAGAAGAAGAACGCGAGATGATCCCACTCCTACAGGATCTCGGGGTTGGAATGATGATTTGGTCTCCGAACGCTGGGGGCCTTCTCGCTCGGCCCCTCACCACGCAAACGGAACGTAGCGATAGTGACATGTGAGGGAAGCCATTCAATATCCCACTATCCGTTCTCACTAAGTGATTGCCTCAGATACTTGAAATTCATGGCAGGAGCCCCGTTTTTACCTGATATCAACAAAAGGTAAGCTTCTTGAGTCGAT
The DNA here is from genome assembly GCA_019633425.1 of Tulasnella sp. 424. Lineage (NCBI taxonomy): Eukaryota > Fungi > Basidiomycota > Agaricomycetes > Cantharellales > Tulasnellaceae > Tulasnella > Tulasnella sp. 424. The sequence continues at coordinate 25,713 of WSUB01000086.1, read as the reverse complement.
GACCGGGATAATGGAAGCCGAACCCCGTCCCATAGAATCGAGACAATTGCAAAGAGCCGCGATATTTCGATGGCTCAAGTCGTTCTAGCGTGGTCCCTGTCAAAGGGCTTTGTTACAGCGCCCGTTGTGGGCACGACGAGCTTGGACAAGCTGAGAGACAGCGCCGGTAAGTCATATCGCCTTGCAGGTAACTATACCGAAACAGCACTCTTACCTCGATTGCATACAGGTGCGGTGCATGTCTCCCTCACAAACGAGGAAGTCAAGTCCATCGACGAGCTGTATCAGCCACAGGGGGTTTTCGGCTTTGCCTAATATTCTCCCTCACATGTGTTGGAAAACGTGTTCCGAAATGCTACCTACGATGCTCGGATGTTCTCTATCAAATATTGTCAAACTGGGTCGTGCTTCGATCTCAACGCTCCAAAAAATTCGCGCCGTACCCATAAAGTGACCTGGAAATATGACCGATCTTGACTTTATATGCTGGCATAGTTCATTGGTCTCGCATAATTCGCCAATAGCACTACGCTGAAGTTGAGCCACTCCTTTGTCCGACCCGCCGATCACCCGCCGATCGGCTTGAGCTTGCAGAATTCCCAGTTCCCGCTGCCGCTTCCTTAGGGAGACTAGATGCTAAGGGAATTCCAAATGGAAACTGGCCTGTCCTTTTTTGACGAAGAAGTCCAATTTTGCTGGTTATAGAGCGAGGTTGGCAGTGGATTTCAGGCCCCTTCTCAATGGTTGCATGAGACAGCAGGAGCGCAGTGAAGTGGAGGGGTCGTGCTTGTGTTCTGCTGATCTGCGGAGAATTTCGAAGCCGGGAAGTTGTGGCAATTGGTCACGGTGGACTACTGCAAGGTATTTGTCGTTTGGCGCCCGAATGTGTACTTGTAGACCGAACGGGGGAGGCATAAGGTTCGCATGTCGAATGTACATGTTCAGTCTTCCATTTTGGAATTCCCATCCCTTATGAAGAATCCGCCCTTGAGGTCGTCTCTCCGTCATCAAGGAGATACGCGGCGTCCCGTTTGGACACCAACTGGCTGGCCAGGGATATCTCAGCAAAGATGAAGGCAGCAAATTCTATTACATCTATTTCTTGCCTATGCGAATTGTATCTTTCCAATATTGATCATCGACGAAAGATGCTCTCCCGTTCAACCATCGTAACCAAACTAACCAAGCTCTTCAAGTCGTTCCTCATTTCTCCGAAGCAGGTTTGCTACTGTATTCAAAGAAGGATCCAATCAAGGTCCCGAACCCCTTCCGGATGCGACATTATATACGAACACAGGGCGTCGACTCCACCAGCCGTTACGCAATTCTCGTTGCGAAATCTAAAACATGATTAGTATGCTGGCCGCCGATGAGTGCTCACCAAGCATGCCGGGTGGGAAATTGATGGGAGGCTGACCAAGACCATTGTTTTGACGCAACCGGCAGTCAACTTTGTGGCCGAAGGCAGACTCATAGGGCTGGTATAAAAGGATCTACAATGAGACGTGGAAGCTATATCATCATCTCACTCCACACTCTACTAGAACGGTTTCCCTTTACATTCTACAGAATGAGTACCGAAAACAAGATGCAATACACCCGACTTGGCAAGTCCGGTCTCAAGGTGTCTCGTATCATTTTGTAAGTCAATCGCCAGCCCTACCTCCATCCATGGGATCAAAATCTGAGTCTTTGACAACAGGGGTTGCGCATCTTATGGATCCAAGAGTCAACAAGGCTGGCTTCTAGAAGAAGAGAAAGGTAACGTTGACATTGATCATAACCCAAGGCACCACGATAAATTAACTCGACCTATGCTTCAGCCGTCGAGCACGTTAAACTCGCGTACGAGCTTGGTATCAACACATTCGACACGGCGGATATATACTCGAACGGCGTAAGTGCTTCTTGCCCACATTTCGTCCCTGTTGCTCGAGTTGAACACCCCGCTTCGCTTAGGAATCCGAAATAATCCTCGGAAAAGCCATCAAGAAGTATAGTCTACCGAGAGATGAGATTGTTGTGATGACTAAAGCATGGGGTGCCGTGTCCCGAGAGCCGGGATCACTTTGGGGTGCCCCGGAGGAAAAGCTCGAGCGTCTTCGCTACACAAATCAACAAGGTCTCAGCCGAAAGGTAAGTAGTCTGGTAATCGAAGAAATGCACGTGCTTATCTCTTTACAGCACCTTTTCGCAGCGATCAAGAACTCCCTAGAACGTCTTCAACTCGATTACGTTGATCTCTTCCAGTGTGAGTGGTCTCCTTAGACATTCTAACAAGATTACCAACCTGCTCCTCCATAATCAGGCCATCGCTTCGACCCGAATACGCCTATTGAAGAGACTATGCACGCGCTTCACGACATCGTCAAGGCCGGATATGCGCGCTACATTGGGATGTCGTCCTGTTACGCCTGGCAATGTGAGAGCTTTGTCTCTAAACTCTAAAATTGCTGCACGTCAAGAAGCATTCTAACGCTCTATGGGCTTCTACGCCATCTCCAGTCCACAAAATGCAGAATTACGCTCGTCAACATGGGCTTACCGAGTTCATCTCAATGCAAAACCTCTACAATCCCGTTTACAGAGAAGAAGAACGCGAGATGATCCCACTCTTACAGGATCTCGGAGTTGGGATGATCAATTGGTCTCCGAATGCCGGTGGCAATCTCGCTCGCCCTCTTGCCACGCAGACGGAACGGAGCGAAACTGGCATGTGAGCGCAGCCATTCAATACCTCGGTATCTGTTCTCACTCGATGATTGCCTCAGGCTCACGAAGATCATGGCGGGAGCGCCCTTCTTCCCGAACATCAACCAAAGGTGAGCTTCTGGGGGGTCGATGGCGGAGATAGTTGATGTTGAACTTCGACCCTTAGAATCGAGACCATTGCAAAGAACCGAAATATTTCGATGGCTCAAGTTGTTCTAGCGTGGTCTCTCTCGAAGAACTTTATTACAGCGCCTATTGTTGGCACGACGAGTTTGGATAAGCTGAGAGATAGCGTGGGTAAGTCGTTGTGTCCTCCACGTAGTTACAGTGGAACAGCAGTCTTATGCTCGATTACATACAGGTGCTGTACATGTCATCCTCACCGAGGAGGAAGTCAAGTCCATCGACGAGCTGTATCAACCACAGCCGATTTTCGGCTTCGCTTAATCTGTCGCTTCGCACCTGTTCGCGAATGCAATTCGAAAGACTACCTACGATGCTCGCCCGTCCTTTTATAAGTATCCAACTTCGAATCGAAAACTTGTCAACCTAAGTTGAGTTCGTTTATCAACTGCCCGTATATTGTGTAGTGCCAACGCGTCCATTGAGAAAGCTGATCGGGCTTCACCTCGTCTCCCGGTGGGTGCCCACGGCTTCGACCAGATTCGCCGATGCCACCATGTCGAGTATGTGAATGCTTCAAGGAAATTCGCGCTGGCGCCCGGACGCGTGCCGGCCGAGAGGGGTGACGTGCACGCTGTTTCGCACATTGAATGAGTTTGTTTGTTCAGTCTTCCGCTTTTGGCAACTTTGGTGCTCTGTCCGTGAACGAGAGGGCCGGCCTCCCAATCGCTCGCCGATCGACCGGCCAAGCATTTCTGAGGAGCATATTTAACCGTACACCGGCAGAAAGTTCAATCAATCAAGATCGGCCTTAAAACGCCTTCTGGGTCGTGCTATCACCATGTTGACACTCGACGATAGATGCTCTCCGGGAAGCCCTGTCACCCTCGTAGAGGAAAGCAATCAATTGCAAGTTCTTCAACTTGTCTCTGGAGAATCATACCTTTTATCATTATTATATTTCTGCTGCTGTTGAAGAAGGGGTTAGTCTGGCACTCGAGCCAGCGAGGCGGCACGGGCGTCCGAGACTCGGAGATTGAGCAAACGTCATCGCCTGCAACTTCAACACTGTCGGATGCAACTCCTCCGTCTGCGGCGTTCATTAAGAACCCCTTAAGGAACAATTTTTCGGCTCTATCAGCCGTTACACAATCCCAGCCGCGAAGCCCATGAGGATATGATTGGTCTATTGTATACTGCTGAGTGTTCACCAAGAGTGCCAAGACGAAGGTTGATGGGACGCTGACGCACACTATGTGTTCAACGCAGTCGGCAGGCCACTGTGTAGTAGCCGAGGAATCTCGGCGCGAAGGTATAAAAGGATCTGCAATGCGAGTGGGGCGGCCACATCATCATCGCACTCTTGCATCCATCGGAACAGATTCCCTTTACATTTCGTAGAATGAGTACCGAAAACAACATGCAATACGCTCGACTTGGCAGGTCCGGCCTCAAGGTGTCTCGCATCATCTTGTACGTCAATCGCTGCTGTAGCCTCCGCCTATAGCATTCAGTCTGAGCCTATGACTACAGGGGCTGCGCATCCTATGGATCCAAGAGTGAACAAAGCTGGATTTTAGAAGAAGAGAAAGGTATCGTGAACGTTGCTCAGAACGCCGCGCACTATAACGAATCGATTCAACTTCTACTTCAGCCGTTGAGCACATCAAACTCGCGTACGACCTCGGCATTAACACTTTCGACACGGCGGACGCCTATTCCAATGGCGTAGGTCCTTCGTTCTCCAGTCAAGATGTCGTGTCACCGTTCACCTCCTTGGACGTTTAGGAATCCGAAACGATCCTCGGAAAAGCCATTCAGAAATATAGCCTGCCCAGGGATGAGATTGTTGTGATGACCAAAGCATGGGGTGCCGTCTCACGAGACTCAAAGTCAATCTGGGCCTCCCCGGAAGAACAGCTTGAGCGTCTCCGTTATACAAATCAACACGGTCTTGGTCGAAAGGTGAGCTACTTTATAGCAATTGGCGAGACATGGGCTTATTTCTCTGCAGCACCTGTTCGCAGCAATCAAGAAGTCTCTGGAACGTCTCCAGCTCGATTACGTTGATCTCTTCCAATGTGAGTACCCTAGGAACGGTTATCGGACACCACACCGACCTTTTTGCTGTACAACTAGGTCACCGCTTCGATCCCAATACCCCTATTGAGGAGACAATGCACGCGCTTCACGATATTGTCAAGGCTGGATATGCGCGCTACATCGGAATGTCGTCCTGTTACGCGTGGCAATGTGAGATCTGATTTCGCTGCGGGCCGAGGAGCATTCTGACGCCCTCTGGGATTCCACTCCGTCCCCAGTCCACAAGATGCAGAACTACGCTCGTCAACATGGACTTACTGAGTTCATCTCGATGCAGAACCTCTACAATCCCATTTATAGAGAAGAAGAACGCGAGATGATCCCACTCCTACAGAATCTCGGGGTTGGAATGATGATTTGGTCTCCGAACGCTGGGGGCCTTCTCGCTCGGCCCCTCACCACGCAGACGGAACGTAGCGATAGTGACATGTGAGGGAAGCCATTCAATACCCCACTATCCGTTCTCACTAAGTGATTGCCTCAGATATTTGAAGTTCATGGCAGGAGCCCCGTTTTTAGCAGATATCAATAAAAGGTAAGCTCCCCGGGAGTCGACGACTGCGATAATCAAAGCCAAACTTCGTCCCATAGGATCGAGGCCGTTGCGAAGAATCACAATATCTCGATGGCTCAAGTCGTTCTAGCGTGGTCCCTCTCGAAAGGGTTTGTTACGGCACCCATTGTTGGCACGACGAGCTTGGACAAGCTTAGAGACAGCGCGGGTAAGTCATTTCGCCTTCTCAGCCATCAGACTGGAACGGCACTCTTATGTTTGATCGCATACAGGCGCAGTGCATGTTACCCTCACTGAGGAGGAAGTCAAGTCCATCGACGAGCTGTATCAACCACAGGCAATTTTTGGCTTCGCTTAAGATCTTCCTTCGCATCTGTTCGCGAACTGAAAGCTAGCTCCAATGCCCGAATTTTCTTTTATCAACATGAAAATACAAATGAAATTATTTGTCAAGTCAGGTTGCGCTCAGATATCAGCTGCCCAAATCTTCTGTTGTGCCTGTACCTCCATCGGGAAAGCTGGCCGAGCTTGACCTCGTCTGCTGGCCATGGTTCATCGTTCTCGAACAATTTGCCAATGCCATCGTGCTGGAGATGAGCCACTATGTCGTCCAACCCACCCACCGGCCTGAGCCTGTAGAACTCCCAGTTCCCGCAGTCCATAACGAGAGCCCAGAACCCACTCCTTTCGTCCGACCCAGGCAAAGGACGAACCTCAATGACTTCATCATAGAAAGGACTGTCTGGCTCTGCCGCCTCCACCGTGAATAGCACCGTTCTTGCACCGTATTCGCCAACCGAGGGTGGGTGATGCCCAGGCCATACAACAGGAATGTGTAGAGCTTCGTGGATCAACCACGGTGTGCTTCCATAGCAGTCCGGCCGATTTTTGTAAGGGAAGTACTTGTCAACTTCGTCGGACCAACGGGGTGCCACTTCCTTGGGAGGATCGGATGCTGGCGGATTTCCAAAGTTATACGGGGTCCGGAAGGGAATGACAACTGGCCACCGCGCCGGATCTGGGTTGGGAATCTCAATTACTTCCTACGAGGAGGGACACTAGTCAGACAGAACCGAAGCACGACCCAGAGAATAAGTCAGCAAGAATGAACACACGAAGTCTGGCAATAGCTTCTTGAGAGAGTTGAAAGCCCGGGGTTCGGATGAGAAGTTGGTCGTCTCCTTCACCCACATTCGTCCCGATGCCATCGCAAAAACGCAACGTCCTGTTACTTCGTCAAAGTCGAGGGCTACTGGAATATCACCGAGAGCTCCAGCTATCATCCAACCGGCCATTCTACCTTCACTACTTTGGGGTCCGGTTGTTGAATCCGAATCGCGTCTGGACGTGAAGTAAATGCTGAGATTTTCATCCTCCGATAGCGCGAAACGATGTCCGGAAGGCCCCAGTGCGGTGTTGAACATGCATCCTGCAACCTTGACCAAACCTTCGAGGTAGGTAATTTCGGACGGTGCTGCTGTACCTTGGCGCCACTCAGGCCAAGATATGATCCTGTAGCAGCTAGGGTATTCCGCAGAGAACAAGGCCAAAGAACCGGGGGAGATTCCTAGTCGGGGGTTGGGGTGACGGAGTAAACTTCCTCTGTATACCGGACGCTCGAGATTTGGATAGTTGAGGTATCTCAAGGGCTGAACAGTGGAGACACCCCCCGATTCTGCACCATTAAAAGACCTTTCAGCCACCTCCAACAGGTTGTATAGGTCGATGTTGCAGTTTCTAGCCACAACAATGACGTCATCGAATATCTGAATGTCGATTACCCCATTGTGTGCCTACGGGTGGCCGAAACAAAAATCATTTGTTCGAAACGTGAAAGGAAATACGATCCAGAGATAAAGATATAGTACTGACAATTTGAAGCCTCGAGTTTTGACCTCCGTGGTTTGAGAGAGGTGGGTCAAGGAGGGCACCCGGAGGCAGACTGGCCAACTCTACAACTGCGCTACCCCGTTGATCCTTGATGAAAGCTCCAGGTCCCCGCCCCTCTAAGCGCGATAAAGCAAAAAGAGGGCCTCTCGCATCTAGAATCTGACAGAGACCACCAAACACGATTGATGGTGTGAGTCGAAGAGGGGCTTGAGACTCGTTGGAGTCAGGGATGTCCAAGCGAAGTTTGTACGTCGTGCACGACCTCAAGGTGATGCAACTTCGTTAGTTGGTTATCCGCACAAGCTATATGTACCCACATATACCTAGTAGACAATAGTATCCTCATCATGCGAGGATCTTCTTCTTCCTCGATGACGGCTCCATCAACGGTGCCATCGAGGTTACAAGTAGCAACGCACGTGAGAGGAGCGGTCAAGTCCCATGGAGCCAAAATTGCTCCAGATGACTGGATTAGAAGGAAGTGAGATCGAATCATCTTAATCCACATTATAGAGTTGGGTGGTAATTCCATTGTCGGTGGGCCAAGTAGCGCGACTTCCTTCGACTCGACGTCCTCCATCGGAGATTGCTTGGGCCAGTGTTTGGATGACCTACGTGGAAAGAGAAGTTCATCAGTTGGTAATCCCCGTTTGCGTGGCTTCGACGAACCAGATACGTCGGGTGAGAACGCTGTGTCCGGGCGGGCAGAGGCGAACTTTAGGGTTAGCCTGAGTGGTGGTTCCCCTCTCGGTGTTTATCGTTCGCACCTTAGATAACAACGTTGATTCAGCTGTCAAACAGCTCAGAATCAGGGATGGGAGAGGTCTCGAAAGGAAAGGGAATGACTGTCGTTGATATCTGGGTTGACGCTGGGGGATGCTTGGGAACTTGGTGAATTGACGTCAAGTTATCGGTGCTCTCATAATCTCTTGCTCTTTATTTCTCGAAACCTTGTTGTGTATCGGACGAGTCCTTGAGAAGTGGTCTGAGGGACGGTTCGGGTCGGGAACGGCAAGCCACCTCACAAACAGGACCACATTTAAACATTGCGTCACTAGCCAAAATGAAAACTCTATTCCGCTAACGGCTACCACCTGGTAACATTATAGAATTGAGAGCTCGACCTGCACGCCCAACATTCTCGTAGTCCCGACACGTCAAGCTAATTCGATCTTGCCGTTCCAATACTCCCCCTTCAGCGATACATTTCTTGATATCGTTGTTGCGTAGCATTCGGTAGTTGGCAATCCTCGTGCCTTCCGTTGTTTCGGGCCCAGAGATATCTTCGTGTGGGCAGAACATGTCTTGCGTTCTTTCGCTGATGCCGTGTAGGAACTCCGTGTAGAGCTCTTTGGTGGTGACGACCAAGCTCCTGGGCTCAAGCAGCACGCATAGAACCGGAACGGGGTCGATAGCGCGACCTCGCTGATTTGCGCCAGCACTGACATCGATATCAGGATCGTCTACTTTGCTGTCTTCCTCGTCCAATGGGCGGTAGCGATAGTAGTCCACAACAGTGTAAGAGCCGAGTGATATTGTTCCAACAGCAGGAAAGTAGGAAGGTCCGTCTTCATGGGGCTGGGGCAAGGAGGAAGGGACGCCGATTAGTCCTAAGTAGCATTGAATATACATGGCTACTCACCATAATTCCCTGTCCTGGTTTGTACTAATCCCGGTCAAACTGTGCATTAATAAAGGGTGAATACTCTATAACGAGCAGTAACACGGCTGACCTCGTTCAGAAGGACATGGTTTGGGCGCCCGTGCTTTGACCCCTTGAACACCCCGGTATTCTCTAGTCTCGTAAAGATGTCTGGACTGGGGTAGAGTGTAGAGCGTGTGGGAGTCGTGGTTTTCACCTGTTCCGTACTCATTAAGTCGCTCACTTCTTACTTACTACCGCGTAAGGAAATCCGGGATCGGAGTAGGAATTAGGACTTTTCCAGCTCCGGAAATGACCCCTCCTACAACGACTAAGCGTTCAATTTCTCCGGATTGCATGCTTTGTATCTATAGGTGAGACGAACCGTATGTCTGTAGTCTATCTCACGTCCCCTTTAGACTTGACCGCAGGACGTGGAAGGACAACAAATAGTGCAACGAACCTACGATTCCTCAATGTCTTCCAAGTCACTTGAGGAGACTCATATATCTTAACGGACAGAAAGTTTAGCGTCAGAATGGAAGACGGCGCCGGGAATGGGAAGATAGCCTGAGCTCTTCCTACTTTGCGGAGCAAATACTCCTCTTCGCTTTCAGAGACAAACTCAGGAACGTAGTAGATTTCGCCTAAGCCTGATTCTGTAGGCACTTTGAAGTCTTGTATATTCATTGTGCTCATCTGAAATCCTGAGTGAGGGTACTGGAGTGGAGGTGCTGGAGTGGAGTCAAAAGAACAGAGGACCTCTGAATCCTGCCACGTGATTTATGCATGCATCCGGTCGGGGGTGGATAGGGTTTTGCGATCAACCCAATACCAGCCTGAGTCGAGGGTGGACAAGTAACCCGAATGGCCCAGAAAAGCCCAGCAACGGCAGACAATATGTGTTTCCGTGTACTTGTCTTGCAAATCAGTGCACTGGTAAACCGGGCCGCGGCTTGCCACCAGGCCTCAGTCGGTTCAAGTTCATGGCGATAAATTCGAGACCCACACTCTCTCACGTCGATATGCCAATATGGTAGTTCCATCTCGTTAGTCTACTGAAATGGACATGAATGATGCCGTATTGGTTGAACCTAGGTATTATTTCGATGCAGTTCCGGGGCTGGGTGCTCAGAGTCAATTAGCCCAGTTCATAGTTTTGCGTACTACTTCGTGAGCTTCCCCAAGATGACGAAAACCAGGTGTCTGCAACGCAACGTCAATGATTGCAGTAAAAATCGGTGTATTTGGCGATGCGGATACCTTCTTCCGAAAAGACCTGCTGCGCCCATCCAGTGGTTAGCCCTACTGCGTATAAGGAAACTTGAGCACCGAGCTACTGTGAATAGATGAGGGAAGGTCGGAGAGACGGATATGCGGACGATGGTAGCTACCACATTTCCTGCAACAGCAAGAATCGGTAGGCAGCGGAGGGTAGGTTTCCCGCAACTCGCAAATGGCAGCGAAGAGCGTAAAGCCCAGTCGTTCACCCTCAGATGCGGTTAAAGGTGTAACTCTCTCGCACAAAGCACGTATCGCTGGATGGAACCACTCTTCAACCCGGCACTTGAGCGACGCCTCGATTCTGTCGACTGGATCTATCGAGTCGACGCCCTTACTCATAAAGGAAATGAGGGCCGATCGTAGGTCTTCGAAACTCCACATGGTGGCAAGATGGAGTGCGGCAGCTTTCTGCTTCCAGCCAAGCTTCTTCTCGTCCACGAAGAGCCTGAAACAAAGGGTGAGACGCAGAATGTGACTAAGTGGCGGACATCTTACGTTGCTTGAATAACGTCCATGAAGCTTTCCATCTCGAAGCTCGATACTCCGTTGAGGATAATTGGATGCTCGTCCGACTTTCCCTCCCCAGCCTCCCCCGTGTTTGTTGACTCTAGCATTTTTCTGAAGTGCTCAGACTCCCGGAGACGACCGACGGGGACTCTGTACAGAACACTCTCTACCTTGGGATGGGAGAACCTAGGTTAGTTATCTTCATTGAAGCCCACGTTGAAGAGTGAGTTACCAAAAAGATGAGATACTCGGTCTCATAGTGACGAGCATGCCTCGAGATGCTTGAATCCGCCATAGGGACGAAGGAGTGTATGGGGGTGGTGGTTTTGTGTACTTCAAAGTGTTGGAACAAACATATGTCCACAGGTGGGGATGACCATGGCCAGATATATATCGCTTTTTGCAAACGGTCAGGCTCTCCGGCTTGAACAGGCCACGACGCTATGCACAATGTTAGCTTCATATTTCAACTCAATGGTATTTAGGATTGCAGCATCGTTCCAACAACAGTCGGTGTGTTGCTCGGGGACATGGTGCCAGCTTCATGGATTCGATAAGTAGTGCGAACTTCGTGATAATATCGTGGTTAGGCAAAAACCTCTGTATATTGATTGCGCTCATCTGAATTCCGAGTTCGAAGGGAGGTCCTGGAGTGGAGTCCAAAAAGCGGATCTTCCAACTGAGTCGTGAGTGCACAAAGTAATCCGACTGGCTCAGAAGCCCGGGAACGGTAGATACTGTATCTTCCTTGCATGCGCCCATACTGTAAAGCTCTGGTAAAACGACAAACTGGGCCGCGTATTCCTTGTCTTTACGGTTTAAGCCTGTGGCGATCAATTTGAGACTTTCTATCTTACGCGCAGATATACTAGTATGGTAGTTCTACCCTAGTAGTCTAATCAGGTAGAAATGAATGAAGCCGTATTGGAAGCTAGGTGTTATCTCGATGCAGTTCTGCGGCCGAGTGCTCAGGTTTAATTAGTCCATTTCAAGGGTTTGCAAGCAGATTGCTGCGTGAAGCTCCTGAAGCTTAGAGTGACGCAAACCGGGTGTCCGCAAACCAAAATGAATGGTGGTATCAAAATAAATGTATTCTCTGGTCTAAGATCCCTTTGCAATGCGGGTACCTCAGGCTTCTTCCGAAAAACCTATTGTGCCGCTCCTATGGTAGACCCTACTGCCCATGCGGAAACTTGAACCCCGAATTATCTTGAATAAATGAAGAAAGGCTGGGGCAACCAAAACTTCTCGGACGATGGCGACCACCACATTTCTGGCAACCGTAAGTCGCGGTAGACGGCGGAGGGAAGGCTTCCCGCGCCTGGCAAATGGCAGCGAAAAGCGTAAAGCCCAGCCGCTCACCCTCCGACGCGGTTAAAGGTGCATCTCTCTCACACAAAGCACGTATCCCTGGATGGAACCACTCTTTAACCCGGCCCTTGAGCGATGCCTCGATCCGGTCAACAGGATCTCTCGAGTCAATGCCGCTGCCCATAAGGGAAACGAGACTCGATCGTAGGTCTTCGAAACCCCACATGGTGGCAAGATGGAGTGCGGCAGTTTTCTGCTTCCAGCTAAGCTTCTGCCAGTTTGCTAATAGCCTGAAAACGAGGGGTGAAACTCAGAATGTAACTAGGTGGCGGACATCTTACGTTGTTTCCATGAAGCTCTCCATCTCGAAGTTCGATACCCCTTTGACGATAATTGGATGCTCGTCCGACTTTCCCTCCCCAGCCTCCCCCGTATTTGCTGACTCTAGCATATTTCTGAAGTGCTCAGACTCCCGGAGAAGACCGACGGGGACTCTGTACAGAACACTCTCAACCTTGAGAGAGGAAAGAACGTAGGTGAGTTGTCTTCATTGAAGCTCATGCTGAAGAGGGAGGTACTAAAAAGATGAGATACTCGGTCTCATAGTGACGAGCGTGCCGTTCCCCGGCGATACTTGGGTTGGCTGGGATGCTTGGATCCGCCATAGAGACGGAGGAATGTATAGGGGTTGTGGTTACTTACTAAGCACTGGAACAAATATTTGTTCAGAGGTGAGGTGTCGGAGGACCAGATATTGCCTTTTACGAACGGTCCGGTTATCCGGCTTGAACAGGCCGCGACGCTATACACAATAATGTTAGTTTCAGATTTCGTATTTAAATATTTAGGATTGGAGCATCGTTTCCACGACAGACAGTGGGTTGCCAAGGACACGCTGCCAGCTTCATGTATTCGATAAGTAGTGCAAACTTCGTCAATTTGGGCGAAAGCCTCACGTCCTTATGATAAGTAACAAGTGGCTCCACTACTCACCGCTACGATATCCTCCGACCGCCACCTCAGAACAGCGAGCATGCATCATATTAGGGTATTACCGACCGCCGATAGCGAGCGAATTCACAGAGTTCCACTCCTGAGGTCGACAGTAATAAAATAGTTCAATCCACAATCTAAACCGGACATGCTACGCTTAGAGCGGGAATGGACTTTGCCGTCCAAAGTTGGGGATGGGGCATGGTATAGGGGGGTACAAGGTGAATGGACGATTAGGTCTGCTATCAAGACGTAGCCGATAGTCTATTGTAAAATATCCATACACATCACTTGTCACACACAGAACGATATGGCGTCATTTCTCTTTGAAGCTGTCGAGCGGATCCTAGAGGTGTGCAATATTGTGCCTATCGGAAGGCCGTCGATTACCCATTCTAAGTTATCACGCTGACCGCACGCAGAAGAGAGGACTCACTGGGACTTGAATGACATAAAGCATTACCATGGAAGTACCGTTCCTCCAGCCGGCCCAAAGTTCTTTGTATACAGCTCCCTACACAATCTGTATTGGCCGAGTTTGACATCGTCCGGGGGAAGATGTGATCTGCCAGGTGGATCTTGACGAAGATCATCGATGTTGCCGCCGTCTTGCAGGTACTTCACGATGCCGGGGAGATCATATGTTGGGTCGAGCTTGTTGAAGTACCACTCGCCATAATCAACAGCCAACAAGCAAAGCCCTTTAAAACGTTCAAATCCAGGTAAAGGGCGAACTTCGATCACCTCCAAGCATTCATCGCGATAGCCGGAAGGGCTCAGCTCAGTCGTCTTGAATAGGACCGTTCTTGCACCGTACTCTTCGTCGGAGGATGTTCCGTGTCCCGGCTGCACCACAGGAAGGTGGAAAGCCTCGTGGAGGAGCCATACGGTACCTCCATAGAAGTTGGGGCGGTTTTTGTAGGGGAAGTATTCATCAACGGCATCCGACCAACCTGGAGCCACTTCGGGAGGGGCCACGGACGGTACCCCTACTTCAAACGGATTAACGAACGGAATTTTTATGTGCCACTGGGATGGATAGGGAGTCGGGAGTTCGCCGTTGTACTACCGAGTGGAAGGTGGAACAAGACTCGTTAGATTCGTACGGAGCAAGTTCATTTCTACATACCTTTTCTCGTAAAGGGAGTGGATGGAGCTCCGTAGTATCCTGATGCTGGACACTCATATGAGCAACATCTACAACCCAGATCCTTCCCGACGCCATTGCAACCATGCAGATGCCCGAGTTCTCGTCGAAATCGAGACCGCAAGGTACATCACCGGACGCCCCAGGGATTTTCCACACAGCAAGTTCACTGGGGCAATTTGGCTCCCCGTGATGGACCGTTGGGGCCGATGTGAAGTAGACTGAGACCGCAACGTCCGTAAGGACGGCCATTCGCCGGCCGCTCTGTCCGATCACCGCCTGAAATACGGCACCATTTGGGCTAGCAATATCCTTCAGTGGTTGAATCTCGAACCCGTGTGCCTCTGACACGGTGCCGGCCTGGCCTTTCGGCTTCGCCAGAATCCCGTAACATCCCGCGTTTTCGGCTGACAAGAGAGCGATGTCCCCTGGATCGATTCCAAGTGTAGGGTTGGGTTGGCGTAATAGGTTACCTCGATATACGGAGTCAGTGAGCGCCGGATACGCTAATGACTGGAATGGTAGAACAGCCGGTATGTCGCTCCTCGTAAGCGGTTGTTGAAGGACTGAAGCCACCTGAGTGGTAAGGTAGAGATCCAGATGGGTGTTACGTGCAGCGACTATAATGTCTGAACGAATTTGGATGTCGACGATCTCGTGTTGCACCTGCCAGTGTGGTGAGGACGTGAGCACGGGTCCGGGAGGATAGTCATATCGATAGCGGCGTACCTGACAAAAATCGCCTCTGGAGGTCACAATCCTGATGTTTTTGGGAGAATCGCCTCGAGACTCCAAGGGTATTTTCGAGGGTCGTTGGAGGTGGACGTAAGCACCCGTTTGAGAATTCTGGACGAACCCTGCTTTATAGCGTCCTCGAGCATGCGATAAAGCGAAAAGATCATCCTTCGCGTCTAGGATACCGGAAAGCCCGTGAAAGATCATCGAATGAACCAGCTCCGGGGTTTTCCTTATTTCATTTCTGGGAGACAAGTAGATCTGAAAGCCGTGGAGGGCCAATGATCTACAAGAGCAGTTCAGGAGGGGTTCCACTGATTCGAAACAATCGCAAGAGAGTCCCCCACCTCGTTGACACGTATAAAGTGACAAAACTAGGGTCTGAGCGGTCATTCACGACGACTGAGCCGTCGATCATTCCGAACCGGCCTTCCCCTGTATATGAATATGTACAGAGAGGTTTCGAGGGTGCATCGGCTCCGATGTCCCATAACTGTAAATCTCCGTCTTTTATTTGGATCAGCATAAATCGACTTGTCAAGAGTTTAATCCAGAAAATGGAGTTGGGGTGAACCGCAATTGTTTGTTTGCCCAGCCACACCGATTGGACGGTCCTCTCCGTGCGGACTCTTGCTTCTGCTTCTGAGAGAAGACGGAGGCGCCCGATTCGTTCTTTGTCGGCTTCGTCTGAAGCCTCGCAGAGGTCTGGATCCAAGCTTAGATGTTGAAGGTCCGGCATCTGTTTGCTGGGGGAGCCGAAAGCGGGCGGGGATGCATCCTGTTCGAGAATCCGACATCAGAATCTCGCTCAATGGAGAACACATGAGATTCTACAAATGCTACTCGCCTGGTCTAAATGGGCTTGTGTGGAAGAAGAGTGTGATGGGGAAGGCGTGGCGAGACGTGGAAGTGGTGAACTATCAGCTTCGTGACGAGGAAAGGTTGTTTGGCCTGATTCGACATCGAACAGGGTTGTGTTGTCCGACGCGTTGGACCTCGGTCCATGACGAGGACTATTTCGAGACGACATGCCTTAGAAGTATGGGAAGACCGGGTTTTGGCGGTGACAGCTGGCAAACACGGTTGTGACGCGATGGTGGATCCAGCGTTTTGGAGGGGACCACGCCAAAACCGCAGGAAAATGCGTAGTACGAGCTCAGGCGCCCCAAACATTATCTCCCCTTTGACTACATTTGTTTTCTGCGTAATCTTGTCTACAGCCCTACTACATCATACGCGGACTATGACAGTATCATCCTGACAAAAGGCCTTCCCAGTCCGAGACGTTGCTGTTGCTGTGTACGAGGGGACGCGGTCCGGGTCACCTCCATGAGCCCTCTTTAATTAAGGGTCAAACGTCACGTGTTCATGACTGGCAGTGCCTGTCCGACAGTTCGGCGGAGCCGTCTCTCATTCCATCCCCCGTTCACCTCAACGCCTCCCGATATTCCCGGCGCATATGAAGGAGATTATGGAAGTGATTCGATAATCCTTGGAGGACGTTTCGTCCGACTTCAGAACGCCCCTTGAGTGAACATGCCCCAACCTTCTCCTCGGTGGGCCTTTAAGTGTCATTGAAAGGTCTACGAGGAACGTCCCGGATCATGTTTATGCCGTTGAGCGCATCCACCACATGGAATTATCGATCTACATCCTTCACCACAGCTCCCGGTGGTGTGAGTGGCAGTCGGATCGGAGTTTGCACTAAGCGAGGAATTAATGCCGCTCGCAGCAGACCCCACATGACCAGAAAAACAGCGCCGGAGCGACGCGGGAAAGGCTCGCCGAGTGCATCTACATCAAGCAGAATAATCAAATCTGAAGACGGCTTTGAGTATATTTAAATTTGGTCCTGCGTGTGTACGTAGAATGGACGAGGTTCGGAAACGTTGCAGCCGTGCAAGTGAGAACAAACACGTTTCTTCGGCCGGCGTGCAACTGGACTCGTCCACCACCGCCTAACGTTGATCTCTTCTTCTTGCGTTCGAGAGCTGATATCCCTGTTACGGTTGAACGTCTGCCTTAGTCAGAAAAGGTAAGCAAGATGGAGATTTCGTCACCCTTGAACAAGCGCCCGAACGGTTTAGATTTAGCCTCGCTGACCCGTTCTCATGTCGTGCCTCACGCACAATCTCAGCCAAGCCGTCCGAAAACGCTGAAATGAACCGAACCTCAGACCCAAACGGCCCCTTGATGGAATCGAGCTCACTCGTTCAACCTGGGCGACACTTCGAGTTCTTGGAGACAGTCGAGGAACTAGCTGGGTTCATAGAAGTTCCTGAACAACCTGCAATGAATGCCGGTTACGCAGATATCTATCGCGGGTTCTGGACAAACCCGCAAGGCGAGCGGTTTCAAGTGGCAATCAAGCAGCTGAGGACCGTCCGGAAGGACAGACACACTAAGCAGGAAGAACTAAAGTGGAAAACAGATATAGTCAGTACTTTGAATTATCTGTATTTGATGTAACACATCTCAACTTTGGCTTGTATAAAGCGCTTCAAACGAGAAATTTTCGTTTGGAGCCAAACAACACACCTAAACCTTCATCCTTTATTGGGATATCGTTCGCAACCCCAGCCACGGCTCATCAGCCCTTGGTGCCCCCAGGGGAATTTAAACGACTACTTACAGGCGAATCCTGGCCTCTCCCGATGTGACAAGCTTCGATTGGTGCGTTGCCTTCCAAATCGTCCTCTCCCCTTCGGTCATTATTCACCATATCCTACCAGATCTTTCAGACGGCTTGCGGCCTCGAGCATCTGCACTCGCGAATCCCCCCAATCTGCCATGCCGACATCAAGCCAGAAAACGTGTTGATTCACGATTCGTCCGGTCCGGCGCTTTCCGATTTCGGCCTGAGTCGGGTTGTCCAGGACCTTGAGGCCAGGAGTGGGTTCACAACCAGCGAAACGCCAAAAGGTACCTTGAGGTATATGGCCAACGAACTTTCCGCTGGACAGAAACCGAATCTGGAGTCCGACGTGTATGCTTTTGGTGGTCTGATTTTAACTGTGAGTATGCGCAAGTGAGCAACAGGGGAGGCTTCACGAGCCGGCACGCTTCGCTAGGTCATGAGCGGAAAGGCCCCATTTGACGGTCTACTCTATCAAGTCATACTGCGCCGTGTGATGCTAGACGAACCACCTATTCCAAAGGACCACCCGAACCTACCGTCCCATGATCCTCTATGGAAATTAATGCGCCGTTGCTGGAACAATGATCCTACTGCGCGGCCAACGATGCGGGATGTCCTACTGGAGGTAAGCCTTCATGCCAATCCGTTCCGACCCAGATAGTGAAGGACGCATCTGGCGTACCTAGTTGCTGGGACAAATTATCCACGAAGAGTCTAATTCGCTATCAGGGCTCTACGGTGCGCCTGGTCCAAACGACGGCTGTCGCGAACACGGTGGCATGGATATCGATGTAAGCCTCCATAGATCATTAGAACTTCATCTAATATCAGCCCTCTAGTTTTCGGTTGCCCTCCAACACGGAGGAACCTTGCCCTTGCTCCCCGCTGATCCTGACCCCATGGGGTACTCGCCGGCAGGCGTGCCCGTGGCGAACATAGAGCACAATACGATACGTGGAGAATTATTACACACCATTCGCAGGACATTGAAAAGTGTACAATTACACTCGAAAATTATTCCGGTCCTCGGGAAATATATTGGGGCCGTTGCTGAAGTAGGGCTTAGCCTTGTGGAGATCGTTGAGGTGGAGTCAATGGGTTTGCTTTCGTCCGTTGTTGCTGCTAAAGTTCTTTGTCTAGGTGACGAACAAAAGCGGAAATGTGCCAAACGGTCTGAAGCTCAACCCGCTGAAGTTAGCCAAGCTTCTTCAAGACTTCGGGGAACAGTTGAGGCGACGTCGAGGCGGTGATATAGGTGTTCATTTTATGGATATACGGAAGTACGTGGGATTTGGCCTCCCAGTGGTTCGATATCAGAACTCTAACGCTCTCTCCAGGGAGCTCGAATTCGTGCAAGGGAAGATCAAGGAACGAGGATCCTCCGGCCTCGCCCAGAATGAGTTTTCTTCGTTCAACCATCCAAGTCAAGGGAAATATCAAGGAACGATCCATAGGATGTTGGATGAAATCCAGGTCCGTTATGGAGCATTATCGATAATGACCCTTGGCTAATATTTGCAATCTTAGCTCCTCGTCACTCTGGACACGGCTAGTCTGATGGCTGAATTCGGTAGGCAACGTAACCTGGCAGTTGAAGGCCTTGGGTAAGCTAACGCACGTTTATGTTTAGGAAACGCCGAAATTCAAGAGCAAAATCGTTCTCTACTTGATCGCCTGGGAGATGGATATTACGGAGGACAGGGAAATGCGGTCGAGGACGCGGTTTGCTTGCGGGGAACCAGGGTGGAAATATTGGAGCGGATTGACAAGTGGATAAGGGATGCATCCACCGCCGACCGGGTGTTCTGGATCCGCGGGATGGCTGGGCGAGGCAAATCCACCATCGCGTCCACAGTGGCTCATAACTGGCAATCCCGAGCGTCCTCTGCCATCTTTCACTTCCGTCGAGGCCACAACACAGTGAACACGCGTATTGTTTGCGCTCTTGCGAGGCAACTTGGGAGCAGCTTGATCCCGGAGGTCAGGAATGCGATCCTGGAAAGTGTGCAACAAAACGGGGACATCACAGACCAACGACTCAATGTCCAGTTTGAGACTCTGTTTGTCGTACCCCTTTCGAAGCTCATACATAACCCTCACACCATCCTCATTGTTGTCGATGCCCTTGACGAATCTCAAAATCCCAAAGACGTCGTGGATTTCGTCAAGCTCATTGACCAACACTCTTCCTCGTTTCCCACCAACGTCAAATTCCTTCTCACATGTCGTCCAGAGGCCCAACTACTTCGTGCCCTTGAGCCAAGGAGGTGGCTAGTAGAGGATCTGGACTCGTCAGTCAATGTGGCGGACGACCTCGCACGGTTCATCAAGCAGGGCTGCACGCAGATTCGGGAGGACCATGGTCTCTCAGAAGACTGGCCTGCATTCAGTGACATCAGAAGCTTGGTGGATATGTCACAAGGCTTATTTCAATGGGCCCGAACCGTAATCACGTACATTGGAAACGGGTCGCCTGTGAATCGGCTCCGCGACCTGCTCAAGCGACCGGCGACATGGAATGGGCTCGACGAGCTGTACCACCAGATTCTTTCAAAGGCGTTCGATAACGTCAGGCTAGATGCAGCGAAGCAAGCGGTTCTGTACTCCATACTAGGAACCCTGGTTGTTGCACCGTATCCCGTCTCTCTTGATGTCATCGCTGCACTGTACGGCGACAACAGCATCTTCGAGGGCGTTGATCAAGAGAATGTGATTGAGTATCTACGCCAAGACATTCTCGCGGACCTCAACTCCCTCCTCCTCATTCCCACTTCACCCATTGAATCTATCCACTTCATGCACACCTCCATCCGTGACCTTCTCATTCACGAGCAACGGTGCAATGAGCGAGTCTACTATATCGATGCACGTCAGCATCATGAACGACTTGCAAGCCTTTGCCTTAGCATACTGGTTCGGTGTCTGAAGGAGAATATCTGCAACCTGTCGGACCTCTCGCAGGCGAACTCGCAGGTTCAGGATGTCATAGAACGGGAGGTATCCCCGGCTATTCGTTACTGCAGCCGAGCTTGGTCCATTCATATGACCGAAGGGACGGAGTGGTCGAAGCTGGTCACAGAGGGGCCGGATGCCCAACGAGCGGATTTCGAAAGATTCAGTAGAGGGAAGCTCCTGTACTGGCTTGAAGTAATGAGTCTGATTGGAGGTACAACGGAGGCAATTGTGATCGCAAAACGCGTGTATTCATGGCTCTCGGTGAGTTTACCGGTTGGATTCAATGTCTAAGTTCAACTGGGTGTGCTGAATCGATGGCCATAGCGATCGCATGACGAGACGCTTTTTGATTCCAAGTCCCTGACTACATTGTGGAATGATGCCCAGCGGTTCATCGTCGCATTTTCAGAGCCAATTTCCTTTGGAGAACTCCACATTTACGCTTCGGCACTTGCCCACTGTCCTCGGAAGACGCAGCTATGGAAATGTTACGGGGGGCACGCCAAAATTCGAACTCTGCGCGGTGTTCAGCCCTTAACATGGCCAGCTAATCTTTGGACTGAAGACGTTGGTGCTGGCGTGAACACAGTTGCATTTTCACCGGATGGTGATGTTCTGGCATCCGGATCCGATGATGGCGCGATTCACTTGTGGGATGCTCAGACCGGGATGCCTTTGGGCCAGCCACTGACAGACCACGACGACTCCGTTTTGTCCGTCGTGTTCTCACCAGACGGCAAGGTTCTAGCATCGGGATCCACTGACGGCACGATTCGATTGTGGGATGCTCAGACCGGGACGCCTTTGGGCCAGCCACTGACAGGCCATTCCGACTCCGTTCACTCCGTCGCATTCTCACCAGATGGCAAGGTTCTGGCATCCGGATCCACGGACGGTACGGTTCGATTGTGGGAGGCTCGGAACGGGGCGCCTTTAAATTTGAGCCAGCCACTGCCAGGCCATCGCGGCAACGTTTGCTCCATCGCGTTCTCCCCAGACGGAAAGGTTCTGGCATTCGGACACAGCGACGGCACAGTTCGATTGTGGGATGCTCAGACCGGGACGGCTTTGGGCCAGCCACTGACAGGCCATGACAAATCCGTTTGGTCTGTTGTGTTCTCACCAGACGGCAAGGTTCTGGCTTCCCACGATGACACGGTTCGATTATGGGACGCTGAGACTGGGACGCCTTTGGGCCAGCCATTGAGAGACCGTTACGACCCCGTTCCTTCCGTCGCATTCGCACCAGGCGGCAAGGTTCTAGCATCTGGATCCGAAGATAGCACGGTTCGATTATGGGACGCTCAGACCGGGACGCCTTTGGGCCAGCCATTGACAGGCCACAATGCCCCCGTTTTGTCCGTCGCATTCTCACCAGATGGCAAGGTTCTGGCATCCGGATCCACGGACGGTACGGTTCGATTGTGGGAGGCTCAGACCGGGACGCCTTTCGGCCGGCCACAGACAGACGACAACGTGTCCTTTATGTCCATCGCATTCCCACCTGATGGCAAGGTTCCGGAATTCGGATGCTTTGACGATGCTCAGACCGACTCCGTTTGGTCCATCGCGTTGTCACCAGACGGAAAGGTTCTGGCATCCGGACACCACGGCGGCATAGTTCGATTGTGGGATGCTCAGAAAGGGACGCCTTTGGGCCAGCCATTGACAGGCCACGACGGCACCGTTGCCTCCGTCGCATTCTCACCAGACGGCAAGGTTCTGGCATCTGGATCCTATGACTGCACGATTCGATTGTGGGATGCTCAGACCGGGAGGCCTTTGGGCCGGCCACTGATAGACCATGGCTTCGGTTTGTCCGTCGCGTTCTCATCAGACGGCAAGGTTCTGGCATCTGGATCCGATGACCACACGATTCGATTGTGGGACGCTCAGACCGGGACGCCTTTGGGTCAGCCACTGACAGCCCATAATGGCCGCGTTTTGTCCGTCGCGTTCTCGCCAAACGGCAAGGTTATGGCATCAGGACACGGCGGGGGCACGGTTCGATTGTGGGATGCTCAGACCGGGATGCCTTTGGGCCAGCCACTGACAGACCATTGCGGCTCCGTTTTGTCCGTCGCGTTCTCACCAGACGGCAAGGTTCTGGCATCCGGATCCATGGACGATACCATTCGATTTTGGGATGCTCAGATCGGGACGCCTTTGGGTCTGCCACTGGGGGGTGTCAACGGCGTAGTCTCCTTCGTTTCCATTTCACATGCAGGTACATTCGTTGCAATCCATACTACAGATGAGTGTTTATCACAGCTCATAATCTCTTCTTTTCAGATTCACAAGGGTATCCAAGCCTTAGATACTATATTCCAAACATTAAAGATCATTGGGTACGATTGTCCTCTTCTCGTTTGTTCTGGCTTCCCTCTCAGTACTGGACCGCCGGAAGCCAATCTCCGAAAGTGTTTTTTTCTAATGGAACCCTTGCCATTGTCTCGAAATGGAACTGCGAGCTTTCTATCTTCGATGTATCGCATGCTTTCTAGTTAATGAATTCCTTTTCGAACTGCAAAGGGGCAGCCGTGCAGAGGCCGGTGCACTAAACGGCGGTCCGGACTCGGGTCGACGCACGAACACACTCGGCATAGAAAGGGGTAAGAAGACGTGAATTTGCATAGAGGCAGCAGAAATGAAAGTCACGCATTGCTAACTCGTGACAAAAGGAAATGAAAACGAAACACATTGACACAAAAAGTCGGAACACAACAACAAAAAGGAAAACCAAGCGATGGTGACTAGCAAACAAAAAAGACCAATCTAGTCGAGGTGCTTGATCTCCTCCTTGGAGTCGGGATACTCGACGTCGTTTCCGACGACACCGTGAGCGGCGAACTGGTCGACCTTGGTGGACTTGAAGCGCCAAGCGGGAACCTTGTGGTCGAAGAGCAAGCCGAGTTCACCGCACGAGCGGTTCCTAAGATTAAAGTAATAGGTTAGCCTACAAAAAACATAGAGGAACGAGAAAATAAAGGGGGCACGTACTTGGTCTCAGGCAGACGGAGGTAGCGGTAAAGGGTGGAGAGACCAGCGGAGACACCCCAGGAGATACCGTACTTGGGGCCCCAGTTCCAGGCGGTGGGCGAAAGCATGCGTGGGACGATGATACCGCAGATGAGGTTCATAATCTGGTAAGCGATACTGGAAAGCACGATGGACTTTTGTCGGAGACGGGTGGAGGAGATCTCGCCGATGAGGGTGTAGCAGATGGGACCGAGGGTGGCGTTGTAAGCGAAGTTGAGGACGATGAGGAGCGAGCCGATGGCGAAGATCGAGGACTTGGTGCCGATCCAAGCGAGACCACCGATGATGAAGAGCACGACGGACATGGATGCCATACCAGCGGTGTAGAGTGTGCGACGACCGAAGATAGTGAGAACTAAGAGAGAGAGAGTTGGAAGGTGAGATCAAAGGGGAGCAGGGAAGGTGGGAAGGAAAAGAATACTTGCGACCCCATGAGAAGATGGTACCTATGATGAACATGGAGTTGAGAACCATGCTAAGCGAGAAGGCAGTGTTGGTCGAGATACCAGCGGTCTGCAAGAACTGGACACCTTGACCGATCAAGTTCTCGCCGGATAGGAGCTGCATGGCGAAGACCATCATGACGATTCCGGTACGGCGGCGGTCGGTGTTGCGGAAGCAATCGAGGTAGGTGATACCAGCGGGAGCCTCCTTCTCGAGTTCGTTGGTGTGGACCATCATCGCGACGGTGGCCTTGGCGTCGTCGGCGCTAACCTTTTCTTGGTTGGTGAGACGGCGGATGGCGGCTTCGGCTTCTTCGAGACGACCCTTGCGGACGAGCCACCATGGGGAGGGAGGACGGAACCAGGCGATGAGGAAGAGCGGACAGAACCAGATCCACTGGAGAACGAAGGGAAGACGCCAACCTTAAACAAACGGTATCTTCAATATCTGTCAACGAGATTACGCAGGTGGTAAGTGTTTGGAAGACTCCTCATGGGATACCGCAAAAGACTTCGCCGATGACGAGCATGGTAAGGGAGTTGGCAAAGACAACGATGAAGATGAAACCGGTGAGAGCGATGATGGAGGTCATCATGACGATCTTGGGACCCCAGCGGTCAGCAGCGTAACCGTTGAAGAGAAGATCGATGATGCCGCCGGCAGAAGAACCGTTAGAGAGGGTGGATTGCCATTGAGCGGGGATAACGTAGCCGTTAGTGGTACCGGGCGCATCAAAGGAAAGCGGCTGTAAAATTAAGACGCGGGTTAATTAGAGTTGCCGTTCCGGAACATGTTAAATGAAGCACTTACGATGACCATAGTATGAACCGATGACAACGACATCGTAGCCTTCCATAATCAAACTGAAGGGGCGGCAAAAGAAGTCAGCATGGTCCGGCCCGGAAACATTGAAGCCCATGTTGAGGAGAGAAGTACCAAAAAGATGAGATACTGGGTCTCACAGTGACGAGCATGCCATTCCACGGCGATTCTTGTATTGGTCGAAGGAATGTATGGAGGTGGTACTTTAACTGATGGAACAAACATTTGTCCACAGGCGAGGAGCCGAAGGACCAGATATTGCCTTTTGCGGACAGTCCGGTTATCCGGCTCGAACAAGCCGCGACGCCGTCCAAAGGCGGGTATGGAGCATGGCATAGCGGGATACAAGGTGAATGGACGATCTCAAGACGGAGCCGAGAGTCTAATACACATCACGTGTCACACAGAGAACGATATACTCTTTGAGGGTGCCGAGCGGATCCTTGAGGTATGCAATATTATGCCTATCGGAAGGCTGTCGATTAGCCATTCTAAGTTATCACACTAACCGCGCGCAGAAGAGGACTCACGGGGACTTGAATGACTATCATGGAAGCACCGTTCCTCCAGCCGGCCCAAAGCTCTTCGTAGACAGCTCCCTACACAATCTGTATTGGCCCAGTTTGACATCGTCCGGCAGAAGATGCGATCTGTCAGGTGGAGCTTGATGAAGACCACACTCCTTCCCAGCGGCCCGACGGGAAGCGTCGCTAACTCCGTCACGTAACCGTGTGGCGGTATTACTGCTGTTTGCAGAAGAGTTGGCACAAACCGAACAACATCTGTGAATTTTCGACTGTTTTTGACACCGACGTCGGCGACGGATAGCTCCTCCACATCAGCGTCTTTTCCTC
>WSUB01000085.1:143473-181552 GCA_019633425.1 Tulasnella sp. 424 | reverse complement strand
GCTATTATAGCAACCATGGGGACTATCTCCGCTATAAAGTATGAGTGTGAACTATTTTAGCTGTAAAGAGGGGGGGGTTACTATGGAGCTATTAGAGCTATATTGACTAAATAGCACTCCATAGCGATGTTGGATTTTCCTGATGTAGATCCACAGACTCCGTCGAGTAGCTACACTTTACCATGACGCTCAGACCCATACTCGGTCGTGCTTCGGGTCCTCCGCCCTTATTCCAGTTGACTATATCTGCTCAGTCTCTCCTTTGAAGCCGACTACCCGCTGCCACATTCCCCGTCAGCTTCGGCGGATTCGCTCCCTTTGCACTCTGCTGACAAAGGCTTCAACTCAAACTAGCAGGAACAGAACATGGGTGATAGTGGAAGAGGACACGGCTGTGGCCGGGGCCGTTGGGCAGATCGTGGTAGTGGATTGGGAGGGGGTCCTCAAAGGGTCCAAGCTCGTGGTGAGTAGTCGCCTGTAATCCCCCGCAACCGAGTTTGGTAAGTTTCCTGACCAGCTGTGACGGTTATATAGGGGAGAGACGGCCAGGATATGGAACTCTGGGTGTTCCTGTAGACATCATCGTCAATTGTTTCAGAGCGGATGTTCCGCTCGGCCCGATCTATTACTATGACAGTAAGAATTTTCGCTATCGACAAGAGTCAATTTGATCTCACTGACATTACCCTTGCTCATTCTTGGCATGTTTCTCACCTTGAAAAAGTCGGTAGGTTGAATTCATGAGGTGCATCGCAGAGCTATTATATTGAAGGTGACCTCTCTCGTCTTAGATATCCTTCCTGCGGACGAAGATTTACCTACGGGAGTCACAATAGCGATCATACGTAGAATGCAAGAGCAGTACCCAGCCATCTTCACCAAACGTGGCTCCTATGACGGCCGCAAGAACTTGTACTCGCCCATCGAATACTCTTTAGGGGAGAGGGAACAGGTGTTTATCCAGCTCACCTGTGAATTCACTTTGATTAACACGAGGTTCTTGGTTTTAGTTCGAGGTCAACGAACCTGATCGCCCAACGCCGTGGGTCGTTCGGATCAAGAGGGCACCGTCTCCCTGGCAGGACGCTTAGCAGTTTTTGTTCCGATGTACCGCTGAAAGGAGTGAATGGATATATATTGGAGTTTCACAGTATCTAGTGCGATGAGAACCGCGATCCACATCTTAGAGGAGCCATTTTCGGTCGGGAGAGATACGTGATGTCTTTTCTGATAGGGCCCAACGGGCTGCTAACAACTCAAGCGCTGAATCGTTAACTTCAAGCCACTCAGCTTCACGGGAAATAACTGTCCAAGACCGAAGCGCACGCGTTTCCTCCTGGATCGCAGCTGGAAGACTTGTGCGAGTTGTTCTTTTGGGAGAAGCAAAGAAACAAAATAAAATTCGAACCGAGAAACGCACCAAATCGTTTGAAAAATAAATAGAATGGGCGAATAAGGAACTGACGATACAAAACCAAGTGAAGGAAACAATCTATAGGAGTCGATAATGGTCTATGGAGGGATATTGAAAAGGAAAACCGAACCGGATGACTGAAAAGCGGGAACCAAAGCAAAAGGAAATACAAAACGAGTTCACTGAGGTATATAAAGCGGGGCGACGACGTTAGGCAAGTCCATAGACGGAGCTGAAAAGGTTCGCAGTCAGGTGTCGCGAAGAAGACGTATCGTAGGAAGCAGTACAAACCTACGAGTGCGGGTTGACCCGCCCTTGAGCCACTCGGTAGGGGCCGGAGCCTTCGACCGTGCCCTGGCGCGGCTGTTAGAGACCAGCTCCGAACAACCACCCTCATCCCCTGGGGCTTCAAAAGTTCGATGAGCTGCTGTTGCCAGCTCAGGCTCCGGTCCTCCATTCGAGTTGGTCAGAGGCCCTTGTCTAGTAGCCGCCGTGCAGACTGCTTTCAAGAAAGGACCCATGCAATCCCCGCAAACGGGGTATGCCAGCGGGTACTGTTGATCCTCGGAGTCCACAATGCCAAGTTGTACGAGTGCCTTGTGGAGTGCTTCGACCTGAAGGAGGTCGGTTTTAGCTTGCTGGTCGAGAAGAGCGGCTTCCAGATCTGCGTTCTCCTTCTTTAGGGCGTAGTAAACTTGGCTCCTCGCGCTCTTCGCTTGTCGATGCTCCTCGCGTTCCTCACGGAGGACCTCTTCCGCTGTCGCATGACTAGTGACCATCTCCGCCAATTGATCCTCGGCGAGCCTTCGCGCCGCTTTGTCACCGTCACGCTCTTCGACCAGCGCGATCATTTGGCCGAAGAGGTCATTGTTGAGGAGCTCGTTGGTTTTGCTCGTTTGACGATCATAGTCTTGGTTGAGCTGAAGGACGGCGGACTCCAGATCGGCGATCCTCTTGGAGGCCGCGGGGTTACTGGCGAGGAACAGGGAGCTGGACGCGGAAGCGACCGGAGTATTTGGGTAAGTGGTGGCGGGTGTCGTCGCGGCCGACTGAGGTAGGGGGAGCTGAGTAGGACCGGTGGTCGAAAATGTCGAATTGGGGACGGAATACGGCGTCGAGGCGGCCGAGAGTTCAGCCGGCGTGGAGCGGGCTTGACGCGTTGCACGCTAAATGACGAGGGCAAAGGGGTTGGTGAGTCGAAAACAAGTCAGGGGAACTGATACCGCGTTGCTACAGACCTGAGAAAGCACCGGAGATGTTTGGACGATTGGAAGTTGATGATGGTATTGTTCAACCTGGCTCGAGAGCATCAGCAACGTCACCTAAAACGGTTCAAACGACGCGGCATGGTGCTGAAATCACCTTTGAATGGGAACGAGACAGTCGGAGCGCTTGAAGCACCTTTTGAAGCCTCGAGGGCTTCTTGGAGGGATTTGGAGTGGTTTGAGCGGGTTGAGCAGGTTTGGGCTGCGAAGAGGAGGTCCGAGCGGCGGATTTGTTGGCGGAGAAGCTTGGGAACACGCGAGAGAACATGGTGATCGGTGAAGAGCTCGTAAGTCGAGATGAAGACGAGCTCGGAGTGGGAGCGAGGGAAGGAGGGGTCGAGGTAAGATGACGAGGGCGAGGGCAAGAATGCTCGGTGCTGGAACGTCAAAGGTTGGGGGGGAAGACGAGGTGCAGAGCAGCTCTATATATACCAGTCCTCCTACCTCGCCACGAGATGTTTAGAAAACGACCGTTACGGTATTTGGGTGTGGGCGTACGTCGTTTACTGCCGATCATTAGTCTGCAATTCAATCGACGGAGAGCGCCGAGGCGCGTCGCCGTCGAAAGACGCCGCAACAAATGATAACGTGACATCATAGTAAACCTCACCTTAAAGCTCCCCGTGACCCAGATCTAAGTCTCCCTCGCAAAGTGCCAAACGCTCGAGCTCGATAGAGGGGACGCGGAGATACGAGGCAATAATGCTTCCGAATCACTCAATTAACGTAATAAACCTCCGTATAGGCGTGCAGTGAAACCTCACGCCAGGCAGACCAGGAGCATCTTCGTGTTCCTTTGCCTGAACGTTGATTGTTCGCCCAGTTGCAGCTTTCTCAATCACACCACAAGATAAAGTGTGCGAGCAAAGGCTTATGTAAGTGGGGACGTGTTGAGAGGATGTGCGACGCGTGTGGGGCTGGGGATGGGGTCAAGAAGGGTCCCCATATAAACAACGGAGGCAAAAGTCCGCTCGTTCCGCAGACCAACAGTCAACACGAAACAAACCGCAAACAATATCGCATGCAATTCTCGTTGCGATTTCTAAATTTCCCAAGTTCGCTCCCTTCAATGGCTTCGCCTTGCAAGCCTCGTCACCGGGCTCGGCCGCTCCCGAGTCCTCCAACCAGAGCGACATCCGGTCCAACAGCATCGGCCGAGCCGAGCATCCCGAAGCCTCCACCTATTTCACTGCATACTCCAGTGTCAACCATCGCCGCCAGGGACCAGAGCAGTCACGGTGCGGATCGACAGGTCGTCGACGGCGTTGTCGACAATGGTTACGGAGACAACGGCATAAAGTGACAATAGCGTGGAGATCTCCAGGAGGTCCACAAAATCTCCATATTTAGGAAAGGAACATGTGACCCATGAAACACGTGCTTGCAAAAGCGTTCCTTCAAGTCAATCCTCATCATTGCTTGGATTCCCCAATATCGCCGTTTCTGACGAAATCAGCTACACTGGCAGCCGCTCGTCGTCCTCTAGGAATAGTCAGGCTCGATCTAGTTACTACCGTTCCCGGCTTATAGTCCACACTCGACGATTACGTTATTACTTCCTTCGTCCTATTAGATTCTCTTTACTTAAAGAGACTCAGACGAAGCCATCGACAGCATGTCTGCTCGCGGACGTGGTCGCGGCAATAGCCAGCGAGGAACACCTGGCTCCGTTAAAGGTACGCTTCCTCGACACGGTCTATCTTCAGTATCGGTAGTTGAAATACGGGGTTCGTCGAGTGAAGAAAATAGAGAAGGTTCACCCAATCCTGGCGGCAGGGGACAAGCCAGAGGAACCAGGGGACGGGGCGGAACTATCACTCCTACCGCAGCTACGATCGGAAGCACAGTCGACATTGCAAGCTCAGTGAAGGCCGTCGGTGAGTCATTAATTGATCAGCCATACGCTTCACCTTTTTCTGAGGCACTGGCTTCCTGTGCCTACCATGTAGGTGTCAAGCGGCCAGCGTACGGAACTAGGGGTATCACTACCGACGTCCTCGTCAATTGCTTCCGAGTGGACATACCAACTTGCATGATACACCATTACGACGGTAAGACTTTTCTAAGCCCGCCGAAAAGGATTCAAATGTCCCCAACCAACTGCTTCGCCCCTACAACGCGCATTTTCCACCACCAGTTGGTACGTCACCGCTGGTTCAACCCCATTTCATCACATCAAGCTGACTTTCCTCGCCCCTAGTCATTTTTCCCGAAGACAGACCGCTTCCAATGAGGGTAAACTTGGAAATAATGCGGAATGTGCAAGAGCAGAATCCTACTATCTTCACGACGTGGGGGTCCTACGATGGCCGCAAGAATCTGTACTCGCCTATCAAGTATTCATTTGTAGACCAAGCGAAGGTTCATTTAATGTTTCCCTAGGAAGCTGTCTGCTATACTGACAGACATGCTCGTTGTAGTTCGAAATAGACGATCCATTCCCTCGCTGCGTCGGCATCCAATGGGTAGGTATTATAAACACGTTGTATGTTTAGGCACTCGATGACGCGACTCGCCTGTCAACTGAAGCGGCCTATTTCCCTAGGCACACCGTGAGATATGTCAAGGGTAGAACCTCCCATGATGAGAGCGTCTCAGGGACGCTGAATGCATGCAGGGTCGTAACCCGGATGCAACCCATTCAGTAAAGCTTTTGTTCTTCTAAATGACCTGATGGATCGCTTATGACGCAACAATGACAGAGACAATCCGTTCAATTCCCGATCGTTCTTCACTCGTGCCGAGTTGAGAGATCTGGGACGAGGCGTAGAATTATGGCGAGGCTACTTTCAGTAAGTTAGGCAAGCCATGGTACCACCTCAATTCGTTAAGCTAGCGTGTGGGTGGCCTCATAGATCGGTTCGACCGGCAATTGGAAGAATAGTTGTGAATGTCGATGTTAGCTCAGCTGCGTTCTACAAGCCGGGTCCGTTAATCAAGCTTTGTCTGGAGTACCTGGGGAAGAGTCCTGAAGCATATCCCGGGCGGTTCCTAAGGCCGGACCGTCTTGAAACGCAGTCTCGGAGAGATTTGACGAGATTCCTCCGTTACCTGAAGGTCCGTGCAACACTTAACGGCGAGTCAATGGTGAGGGCTATCAAAGACGTCAGCGAGGGAGGGGCAGATACTTTGATGCACTCGCCATATGGCCGCGGCGCGACAATGGTATGTATGAGCTCCATCTGCCCTTGCTTTATCCTATCGCCTACCTCCGCTTCCTTTCTTAAGGCATCCTTCCTTCGAGCAATTGGTCGCCCACTACTCTACCCTGACCTTGTATGTGTACAGGTAACTCGTTCCTTCGCCGTCAGTGATGTGCTTCCCCTTGATTCTGTTGGCTTCAAAGCTTTCTAGGACCGTCTGGGCTCCGCTGGAGTTGTGCGAAGTAGTTCCGGGCCAATTCTACCGCAGGATATTAAAACCAGATCAGGTCAAGAATACAATTGAATTTTCGACGTTGAAACCGAGCGTTCGCCTTCAAAGCATCAGGAACGGATTACAGGCTGGTTTGCTCATCAATTAAGAGGCATCCTCCTGTGCTCACACATCGATGATTAGGCGCTTGGATATAGCAACAGCTCATACCTTCAAGCCATGGGTATTAACGTGGACCCAAATCTCATCACCATTAACGGTCGTATATTGCCCGAGCCCACCCTGATGTATGGACAGAATGTGACGGTTAAGCCTCAAAATGGTCGATGGAATATGAGGAACAAAACGCTCTACAAACCAACAAATATCCTAGGGTGTGCCATCATCATTTATGATCAACACTTCGGACCCGCCCATGAACAGCATCTGAAGGAGAGCCTCTTTAACGTCGCTCGAACGCTCGGGATCCAGGGGATGCCACCTGATCCACCAGTACTCCGAAAGGATGCGACGGGATCTGCATATTGGAAAGTAAGTGGGCATCCAAATGCTCCACTATCTCAGCGTGTTTGCCCCTTGATGACGTCGGTCACAACCTTTCCGTGCTTTAGCACCTTAAAGAGGTGGCTGCGGTCCACGAGTCTCTCAAAGGGGGTAGTCCGAACCTTATTATCGTCGTGTTACCGGAAATGGGAGACGACATTTATGTTCGTATCAAGAAGTAAGTGCTCAAAAAGAGACCTTCTTTTCACCGTCCTGATGTCTACTGTAGTGCCGGAAATATTAAGGTCGGCGTGGCAACCCAATGTCTTAGGGTAGGCGAAGGTTTTCAGGTTAGCCCTGGACAACAGGTATTTAGTTAGACTCTGTTCATCGCTATCCAGGCTGCCATGTGCATCAAGGGCAACGAGCAATATTTTGCAAATGTTTGCTTGAAGTATGTGCGACAATTGCATTTTTGGGCCCCGACATCCTCAAACTAAGCTATTCTCCTCTCGGACAGGATCAATGCCAAGCTTGGCGGGATCAACGCTATTCTAAAACTAGATACCGTCCCTTTCCTGACCGACCAGAATGTACCCGTCATCGTTATCGGAGCAGGCTTAACGCACCCTGAACCAGGATATTTGGCAAGGCCGTCATTTGCTGCAGTTGTCGGAAGCGTAGACTCCGGTGCGAGCAAGTACGTTGCCACCATCAGGCCCCAACCATGCCGCACGGAAATGATTGAGAGCCTCGCCGATATGATGACTGTGAGTTGTAATTGAGCTTTTTTTTGTGGAGCTTTATAGGAAGGTTATTCCTTTCCCAATCTCCAGCACGTCATCAAAAAACACATGCAGTATAGGAAGGACGTCGAACGACAGGCAAACCTCGTCCCGGAACGGATTTTGTTCTATCGGGGCGGACTATCGGAAGGTTACTCGCGTAAATGTCTTTCTTTACCGTCTCTTATTAATATCTTCGG
This sequence comes from Tulasnella sp. 424, assembly GCA_019633425.1. Classification (NCBI taxonomy): domain Eukaryota; kingdom Fungi; phylum Basidiomycota; class Agaricomycetes; order Cantharellales; family Tulasnellaceae; genus Tulasnella; species Tulasnella sp. 424. The sequence continues at coordinate 174,030 of WSUB01000085.1, read as the reverse complement.
CTCTAGGTCAGTTCAAAAAGTGCAAGGATTTTGAAGTCCCCCAGATTTTCAGTCAGTCGATGGGCTTTCTATTGATCCCTGCTCTGGTGCTTGATCTCTCGGTTTTCTTAGAGGCCTGCGATATAATTGGCATACCAAGACCAAAATTGACTTTTGTCATTGTGAGCAAAGTGAGCTTCCTGATCTACCTTGCGAAAGTCTCCTTGATTTCCTTCTTTAACTACTACTGTATAGTGCCGTCACATCTGGTACGGGCAAATTGGAGAAATAGCTGGATTCCTTGATTGATTGTCAGGCAATTTTAGTTTCTTCCCTTCTCCGGGAGGTAAATCCGATAAGAGTGGAAATGTTCCCGCAGGGCCGGTTGTCGACTGCGGAATAACTAGTCCAGGTACGCAGCCACATAGACGCTCTTCGCGCGACCATCGTTAAGGGTACCTGCATCGTAGTCGAATATGACTTCTATCTGCAAAGCCATTCAGGGTAAGTCATCCTCATCGTTGGTCGCATTCCCCCACTGAGAGGCGTTCCGCGGCAGTGTACAGGGCACCAACCGATCGTATGTGTTTAAGCACACAGGGTTCGGTACTCCCATAACGCAAAATCGTTTCCCTAGTACCCATTACAACATTCTTGTCGACCAAAACAATTTCATGCCAGATGAGTACGTCGAATTTTCCTCGTCATGGTACATGAAGAAGCCTGAAGAGGGATCGCGCAGTCTCCAGAGCATTTCATTCGCTCTTTGCCACATCCACGCAAGCTCAACATGCTCAGTTTCAGTTGTTCCGCCAGTATATTACGCCGACATGGTGAGCTGAGCTTTCCCAGGTCCTGCATGAACGCTCCGGATCTCGTTCTGATAATCGAAATTCAGGTCTGTGCAAGAGCCAGAAATCACTATGACCCAGATGCCAACCGACGCGTGTTCCAGTCTGTTCACGGTCACATCGGACAGTAAGCCCCGCCAGTGCGCTAGTCAGTAACTAAGTGTCAGTCCTAACCTTTCCCTGACAGGCACATGTATTTCCTATAAACCGTCTCTTCCTCAATGTCTTCCCTATCGCCACTTATTGCTATAACACTTCGCTATTATTTCTCACGAAGTGAATGAAAGCGGTATGCCGCCGGTACTATACAGTATATTCCCGCAGTTTGTCGTAGATAGTTCTGCATTTGTTCCTCACCTGCTATTCAAACGAGCCAGCTACCAACCGACCCCGGTGTATCCGGCGGTCACCTGCTCTGGCGCTGGGCCACCCGCCGAAGACTTTGTTACTAGACCGTTTCTGCACCGCTTGTCCTATTTAGCCGCCACTCGTTTGAGGCTTTCCTGGGGTTCTTGGTCCCTGTTTGTTCCTTATTTTTCGATCTTTCATCGACTTTCTTTGCATCAGACAACTATGCGAATAGACGAGGAGCTTGTTGTTTCGCTATTAAGTGTATTTAGCTGTGAAACCCCTCCGCTCGTTGAGAAGAAGTACGCTTGAATCCCAAATCATAGTCGTATTGATTTGAGGCTTAACCATGTACCAGTCTCTTGTTCGTTCATGGCCGGGCGTCTAAAGCGCCAGGCACGTTACAGTTCCCAGCCATGACGCACCCTCTTCCAGGTGAAAGCTCGGATGCTGAGTAACTGAGGTCTTGCGCGACACGTCGGGGCCCGGGGAGTTTTCGGCGGGTCTCAGCGTCGTTCCTTATGCTCAACCGTTCACACAACGCCAACCCGACGTAGCCGCCAGGTATTAATCAGATCGGCCGAAGTCTGGACCAACGTGGTCGCGTTCAGTGTTGGTCGTATCCACCGTCTCTTGAAGAAGGGCAACTACGCTCAACGTATTGGGTCTGGTGCTCCTGTGCACCTCGCTGCAGTCTTGGAATACAGTACCTTGCGGCAGAATTCTCGAACTTGCTTGTGAGTGGCCTCTGACAGTGTGGTTTCAAGCGTGACCTAAAGTCAGCCTACTCTAGGTAATGCGGCTCGTGATAACGGGAGGACTCATATCGTGCCTCGCCATATCCAACGGCCATTAAGAACGACAAAGAGGGAGGGGTGCTATTATTCACATGAGTTAGATATCAGCCATTGAGCGTCGATTCCATAGATTAAATAGGCTCATTGGCCATGCCATCATCAGCCAGGGTGACGTTGTTGTCGATCATGGTGGCAATGGAGACTACAACACAAGTGATCATAGCCAGACAACTATATATAATGCATATTCAAGAATATCGGGGACTGCCGTTATATTGGTCTTGGCTCGAAGTAAACGAGCCTAATCGACCAAGTCCTTGGGTCGTTCGCATCAAGAGGGCACCGTCTCCCAGGCGGGACGCTTAGTAGACTTTGGCGTTTTTGTTCTGATGTACCGTTGAAAGAACTGAATCGTTATATTGTGAAATTTCACAGTATTTAGTACAATTATAACTGCAAATCGATACCTTAGAGGAGTCATTACCTTGACTTGTTCAGATTCTCAGTCGGGACAGATACGTGATATCTTTCTGATAGGGTGCCACCAAATCGAGCACCGCTTCGTTACCTTCAAGCCACTCAGGTTAGTGGGAAACAACCGTCGAAAACCGAAGCTCAGGCGTTTCCTCCTAGATCCAAGACTTGAACTCAAGCCTCGCAAGTTGACCTTTCGATTGAGGGCAACAAAGGAAAGAAATAATATTCGAAACAAGAAACGCACCCAATCGCTAGAAAAATAGATAGAAGGGGTGAATAAGGAACGGATGAGAATGGACAGGATACAGAAGAGGAGCAAGAGACAAGCTTGGGGTTACCCGAGAGGAAACAAAACCAGGTCAAGAAAACAGTTCAGAAGAGTCGATAATGGGAGACAACACGACGAAACAACTCTAGGGAGGGGTACTGAACAGGAAAACCAAACAGGTGACCGAAAGGAGAGAACCAAGAAAAGAGGAAATACAAACGAGTCGGTTGAGGTATATAAGCGAGGTGAATAGGTTAAGCAAGTCTAGAGAGAGAGCAGAAATAGTTCGCAGTTAGGTGTCGTGACGACGATGCATCAGAGGAAGTGGCACAAACCTACGAGTGCGGGTTGATCCGCTCTTGAGCCACTCGGCAGGCGCTGGAGGACTCGAGCGTGCCCCGGTGCGTTTGTCGGAGACCAGCTCCAAACAACCATTTTCAACGCTGTGCGCTTCAGAAGTCCGATGAGCTGCCGTTGCCAGCTCATGCTCGGGTCCTCCATTCGAGTTAGTCTGAGGCCCTTGTCCAACCGCCGTGCAGACTGCCTTCAAGAACGGACCCACGCAGTCCCCGTACACGGGGTACGCCAGTGGGTACTGCTGGTCGTCAGGGTCCACGATTCCGAGTCGTACGAGTGCCTCTTGGAGTGCTTCGACCTGGAGGAAGTCGGTCTTGGCTTGCATGTCGAGCAGAACGCCTTGCAGGTCGGTGTTCTCCTTCTCTAGAGCGTAGTAGGCTCGGCTCCACGCGCTCTTTGCTTTCCGACGCTCCTCGCGTTCCTTGAGAAGGACCTCCTCCGCCTTCGCGCGACTGGCGACCACCTCCGCCAATCGATCTTCAGCAGCCTTCCGCGCCGCTTTGTCACCGTCACGCTCTTCGACTAAAGCAATCATTTGGCCGAAAAGCTTGTTGTTGAGAAGCTCGTTGGTTGAGCTGATTTGACGGACATTATCTTGGTTGAGCTGATGGACGGTGGATGTGAGGTCCGCAATCCTTTTGGAAGCCGCCCCGGGGTCAGCGGTCAGGACAGCAGAGTTGGACCCGGAAGCGGCTGGAGGATTTGAGAAGGTGGTGGCAGGTGTAATCGAGGCCGACGGTGGTGGGGTGAGCTGAGGAGCGCCGGCGGCCGAGAATGTGGAGTGGGGAAAGGAGGACGGTGTCGAGCTGGGCTCGGGCTCGGCAGAGACGGAGCGAGAGGTGGTTTGGAGCATTGCAGGGGAAGGACGCTAAACGACGAGGAGAAGGCGGTTAGTGAGTCGAAGACAGTCAGGGGAGCTCATACTGCGTCGCTACAGACCTGGGGAGACACGGGAGAGATATGAACGACTTGGGGTTGGTGACGGTGTTCTCCAACCTGGCTCGAGAGCATCGGCAACGTCACCTAAAACGGTTCAAACGACTAGGCATGGTACCGAAATCACCTTTGGACCCGAAAGAGACAAGCGAAGCGCTCGAAGAACGCTTTGAAGCCTTGAGGGCTTTTTAAAAGGAGTTGGAGCCGGTTGAGCGGGCTTAGTGGGTTCGGGTTGCGCTCGTGCTCGCGAGGAGGTACGAGCAGAGGCCTTTTTGGCGGAGAAGCTTGGGATCCCGTGGAAAAACATAGCGATCGATGAGGAGCTCGTAATTCAAGATAAAGACAGGTTCGGAGTGGGAGCGAGGGCAGGAAGTGTGGAGGCAAGATGACGAGGGCGAGGGCGAGAGTGCTCGGTGCTGGAACGTCAAAGGTTGGGGGGAAGACGACGTGCAGAGCAGCTTTATATATACGAGGCGTTTAGAAAACGACCGTTATGGTACTCGGGTCTGGGCGTACGTCGTCCACTGCCGATCATTAGTCTGCTATTCAATTGACAGAGAGCGCCGAGGCGCGTCGTCGTCGAAAGACGCCGCAACAAATGATAACGTGAGATCATCACCCGAGAGCCCTAAGTAACGTCTCCCTCGCAAAGTGCCAAACGCTCGAAGAGAGGACGAGATACGAGGCGAGCCCATTGTTTGAAAATTCCTCGATTAACCTTTCTCAACCACGCCACAAGATAAAGTGTGCGAACAAAGGCTTGGGGACGTACTGACTAGAGGGTGCGCGAGGCGAGTGGGTGATGTGGGGCTGGGGATTGGGTCAAGAAGGGTGCCTATATAAACAACAACGGAGGCACAATGTCTCCCCGTTTCCGCAGACCAACCGTCCCAAACCTTAACGCAGAATCGACCACAGAAGTTTCGCCTGCAATTATCGTCGACACTTCTTTCCCGAATCCACTCGGTTTCCTCCAATGACCGGCCGCTCTCGCGTTCTCCAAACATTGCAACATCGGTCTAGCCGACTAACAAGGTCTTAACCGACATCACTCACTACTCCGGGGGCCCGATCGCGAGAATCAACACGACATCCGGACATCACTTGCTCTATAGCCTGGTGGCGTTAATCTTGAAAGAGGCTCTGTTCGTTATAATCTGACCCATGCTCGAGTCGACCGTTGCCACGACCAAGCTCTGTCTGGAATACCTGAAGGTAGACCCTGCTCGCCTCTGAGTACAAACGATCTTAACACACGCAGTAGAGGGACCTCGCAAAATTTCTGCGCAATCTCAATGTCGTAACGACACGAAGCCCAAGTTGATCATCAGCGAGGAAGAAGCAAACAATCTGCCGTCGAGGCAAATGGAGCTACAACGTCCGTAGTGCTTATTTCGTAATAGGCAGAGTTGGCGGACTTGTAAACTCAAGATTGTATTACCGGGCGATTCTATTTTCAAACCGTTTCTCCTAGGAGAAACCGCTGCCCAACTCCTGCCAACAGAGTGACGCGCTCGTCCCCCTCCGATCCGATAGAGTCTCTCCCTGACACCGTTATATACCCTCGCCACCGATATTCATTGAGAGCGACAACGCATCTGTCGGGTGTGGCGTGCATGCTCAACTCGCTTGCGGCCCTCGGCACCATTAGCCAATAATGTTTTTAACGTGCTAAGTTAATACATACATTCACGTGAAATAGGATCTGGGCTTTACTATGCCATTATCACACTGATGAAGGTTACGTGCTTATAAAAGGGACGTGCGCAAAAATATCTAATAGGCTCCGAACTTCCTTGAAGGGTATTTTTCTTTCTTTCCCATACAAGGTCACAAGTTTGCCCCATTTTTAATGATGACAGCACCTTGGCGGTCCTAGCGTTGGCGGGGGACCCTCTTCGCTCGGATATTGCGAAGGATTTCCACATAGTTTCATCCCAATTGACGAGCATTCTCTCTCCAAACTACTTGCAGCACGCCGCGACACCGAACTCTCGTCTGTACTCAGGTAGAATACTTTCTGTACCGACCAGTGGTCTTCCTTATTTAATCACCCCAGTTCCATGGTTTCCGCTCAACAATCGCTGGAGCGCCGTAAAATTTCCATTTTTAGCGATGCTGGGAGCTATGTTGTGTAATCACCAGCCTTCCGTCGGCTTCCACGTGCTCGCTAGATAGACCGACCTGAGAGCACAACACCCTCTGCGTCCACTTTGGATCGCATTAGTCAGCCTTTGATCTGCATACAGCATCCGCACAGTCTTTGTCGTCAACGAACCCCACATTCTATTCATCTCCTTCTCTAGCTCAGCGCCATCAGCGGCCACAACATTACTATCTTTCCATTATACTCCCCTCCCAAAAGCTTAAACAAAGGCAACAACTTCATGGCTACCCGAGGGCGGGGAGGACGAAAAGGTCGAGGACGAGGACAAGGACAAGGACTTGGGCGTGGTCGTGGAGAGGCGGCAGGTACCACCAGACAGAGTGCTCCTCCAGTCAATCCACCACCGGCATCGGTTTGGTCGGCGAATCGGGCGATTACTAGTGGAGGAGAGGTGGCTCGAGGATCAGGAGAACCCCTCACGGTTGCCGCGACCCCAATCATTACCCCAGGTTTGATCCCTATCTCCTGTTTGGCCCTTGCACCTCGTGACTCACTGCTGTCTCATAATTTACCTAACTTGAACGATCTAGGAACAAATCGGCCAGGATATGGAACCTTTGGTGCTCCTGTAGAGGTTATTGTTAATTGCTTCAAAATGGACATCCCGAGTAGCATGATTCACCATTACGATGGTGAGTGTTTGCTTTGGATCAGGATTTATAACCTTAAAGTCTCCGACGATTCGTTTTCGTCTTCCCACTAGTCAGTACGTATCTTTCACGACAACCTCCAAATGTTATCGCAGTGAAGGTAACATCTCCATTTTAAGGCATCCTTCCTGAAGACAAGGTGTTCTCAAAGAAGGAGAACATGATGATCGTACATAAAATGCAGGAACAAAATCCCAATATCTTCACGGAGCATGGGTGTTTCGATGGTCGCAAAAATCTTTACTCTCCCGTCAGGTATCCAATCGGAGACGAAGCCCAGGTACATTTCATTTTCGTTTCGTTAGGTCTGCTGCTGCATCAAACAGCTAAATTCGACTATAGTTTCGGGTAAACGACCCGATTCGACCAGCTCGCTGGCAGGTTCGCATCAAATGGGTAGCGATAATAAATCCCTTGTACGTTTCCCGTAATTAGTTTCTTTTCCTTTATCTGATCCTGCCCCGCTTCTTCTAGGTCTGCTGTGCGCTATATTGAGGGAAAGAAGGCTTCTCATGAAGAGAGTAGCCTCATGACGGTCAACGCATGCAACGTCGCTGTACAAATGCGACCCATGCAGTACGGGTAATCTTCCTTTGTAATGAGCTACCACATTGCTCATGAAGGGATATCGACAGAGACCATTTATTTAACGGCCGGTCGTTCTTCACGCGTACAGACTATAGAGATATAGGGCGAGGCGTAGAACTGTGGCGTAGTTATTTCCAGTATGCGGAGTCTTCCTTCACCACCCAGACCTACTTGGTTCTCCATGTTCACGCCACCCTGCAGACTCGTTCGACCGATAATTGGAAATATGGTAGTCAACATCGACATCGCCTCGGCAGCGTTTTACAAGTCTGGCTCATTGATCAAGCTTTGCATGGAGTATTTAGGGCAAAGTCCCGATGCAGATCCCGTGCCTTTCCTCAGCGGACACCATGTGAATCCACGAGCAAGGCGAGATCTCTTGAAGTTTATGCGCAATCTACACGTTCGGAGAACGCCTGCTTACGGACAACACACTTGGACCATCAAGGATATCAGCGAGAACGGGGCGGACGCATTTAGTGTCGAGTCAGGTGGCGTCACGACGTCCTTACAGGTAAGCACTTTGTTCTTTGTCAAATCGCGTCGTGTCCTGAAAGCTAGCGGGAGGCATACATCCGCCAAGAAACTGGATACAGGCTACGCTACCCCACCCTCGTTTGCGTGCAAGTAAGCTATTTCGAAGTCAACAGGCTATTTTTCATTTGATCTCTTGCTAACTCAATTCAAAAGCTCTCTAAGACGTCCTGGGCTCCGCTGGAATGTTGCGAGGTCGCTCCAGGTCAATTCTATCGTAAGACATTGGCACCAGACCAAACCCAACATATGGTCAAATTCAATACGTTAAGACCGGACGTTCGCCTTCAGAGCATTCGGAACGGCTTACAGGTTTGCCAATCGATTAGTGACATCCTCGGGTGCTGATGCATCGATGATTAGGTACTTGGATATGGCAACAGCACTTATCTTCAAGACCTTGGTATTATTGTGGACCCAAATCCCATCAGCATTAACGGTCGCATATTGCCGGCACCCACCCTCATATATGGGCAGTATGTGACGCTTCAACCCTTTAATGGTCGGTGGAATATGAAGAACAAAGTGCTCTATAAAACAGCAAAGATTTCAGGATGTGCCGTCATCAATTATGATCGACGCTTCGGACCCGCACAAGAGGCTCATCTCAAAGTGAGCCTCTTTAACGTCACTCAAATGCTTGGGATCCAGGGGATGCCACCGGATCCACCGGTCCTTCGAAAGGATGCCACAGGTACTGCTTATTGGAACGTGAGCAGTGACATCCGGACGTTTTACTATATCCGCGCATTGGTCCCTTGACGATGTCGGTCGATCCATTATTCTCTAGCATATCAAAGAAGTCGGTATGCTGCACAAATTGGTCAAAGGGACCCTACCGAACCTTATTATAGTCGTGCTACCGGATCTGGGAGAGGACATCTATATCCGTATCAAGAAGTACGTGTTTGAAAAGGGAGGCCTTCATTCCGTCGTCCTGATGGCTACGCTAGCGCCGGAGATATCAAGATAGGTGTCGCAACCCAATGTCTTAGGGTAAGCAAACGCGCCCTCGTCAACCCATGAAGTGTGATTTAGTTGGATTTTGTTCATCGTATACAGGCTGCCAAATGCGGCAAGGGCAACGAGCAATATTTTGCCAATGTTTGCTTAAAGTACGTCCAGCCGATTGAAAATTTGAGCCCTCACATCCTCAAACCGAAGTAATTCTCCTCTCGGACAGGATCAATGCCAAACTTGGCGGAATCAACGTCATTCCACAACCGCGCACCGTTCGTTTCCTCGCCGCCATCCCCACAATCGTTATTGGCGCCGAAGTCGAGTACCAGGGACTGAGAAGCAAGACGAGACCATCGTATTCCGCGGTTGTCGGAAGTGTGGACTCGGATGCCAGCAAATACGTTGCTATCAGTAGAGCGCAACCCTGCCGAAGGGAGATGATCGACGATCTTGCGGATATGATTGCCGTGAGTGGTGATTGGATTTTTTTCTTTTGGTGAAGCATTACAGAAAATTTGTTCCCTCTGTAATTTCTAGCACGTTATCAAAAAATACATGCAGTACGGAAAGGAAGTCGAACGACGCGCAAATCTAGCCCCACAACGGATTTTGCTCTATCGCGGAAGGCTACCAGAAGGTTACTCGTGCTCATATGCTCTAATTATCATCTCTTATCAATATCTTTGACTGTAGGTCTGTTTCAGGAGTGCAAGAACTTTGAAGTTGTGCAAATTCTCAGTCAGTCCATGAGTTTCTTCGATTCCTGCTTTGGGGCTTGATTCTTCGGGTTTCTTAGAGGCGTGCGATAGAATTGGCATACCAAGACCAAAACTGACACTCGTTGTCGTCAGCAAAGTGAGCTTCTCTATATACGCTAAGGAATTTGTACTTGATGTTCCTTCTCCAAATCACCACTACTCAGGACCATCACCTCCGGTACATGCAAATTGGATACATCCATGGGTCCCCTTGATTAATTGTCAGGTTTTAGTTTCTTCCCTTCTCCGGGAGGTAAATCCGATAAGAGTGGAAATGTCCCCGCTGGGCTTGTTGTCGATCGCGGAATAACCAGTCCAGGTACATGGTCACGCCGATGCCCCTTCTCCACGATCGCTAATGCTAACTTCCTCCTAGTCGAGTATGACTTTTATTTGCAAAGCCACGCAAGGCAAGTCGCCCACAGCACTGGTTAGAATCCCTCACTGAAAGGTGTGCCACTGCAGTTCACAGGGTACCAGCCGATCGTACGTGTTTAACCACGCGTGGCTCAGTTATCCATAACGCAAATGCCGTGTTTATAGTGCTCACTACAGCGTTCTTGTCGACCAGAACAATTTTATGCCGGATGAGTATGTTAAGTTTTCCCCCTCGTCGCTAGACAAAGGAGCCTGATGGCCGATCACGCAGCCTCCAGACCATTTCATTTGCCCTTTGCCACATCAGCGCAAGGTCCACATGCTCAATATCGATTGTACCGCCATTACTCTACGCCAACATTGTGAGCTGAACTTTGCCACATCGTTTATGAACGCTCCGGACATCTCTTTCTGATAATCGAGATTCAGGTCACTGCAAAAGCCAAACACCACTACGACCCAGACGGTGCCTTCATTGTTCCGGAATCTGACTCGGAGCCGCAGACAGCCTCACCCTCGGCTGCCGACGAACTCGAACCCTTCCGGCACGCGTTCCAACCCGTCCACCCGAATAGCGGACAGTGAGTCTTCTGACCGGAGAGCCGCTAATTGCTTGACCTGATCATTTGCTCGACAGAGTTATGTACTTCGTATAAGTCATCGTTGAGTTTCCTACTTTGCCTCTGTCCTCACGCTGCTTGCCTGCTTCACTGTCATCCCCGACCCCTCGGGTCAATTTGAAGAAGTTCTCGTCGTATATACTGCCAATCTGTACTGGTTTTACCTGCCAATGTGAATGCCATGCCATGCTTTACTTACGTATTTCTGAAGCCTCGCTGACTTTGTTATCAAGTGGGTCTGACTCTGTTATCAAGTGGGTCTGACTCTGGTGGTCATATCATGTTGCTTTGAGGCTTGATCCCCATTCTCTTGTTCGTTGTTTATGGATGGGCGTCTGCAGTATCAGGGCGTTCCCAGGCAAGGCACGTGGGTTCAAGTTCTCCGTGCCGCAGACAACCTTGCCTCCCTCAGTCTCCCTCCTGCCTCTTGTGCAGCACGAAGCACCTTGTCTCCGCACAGCCTGAAGGTCCGTAATCTTAACGTATCTACCCACGCATCTCTTTTGTCTTTCTGACTCTGCTCTCTCTACACCCTCCCACACCCAAAGATATTCGAGTCCCGACTTTGAACGAACATTTTAATTACGACCGCATCTCCTTCTCCCCCAAACACGATCTACGAATCCATCTAACGAATGACGAACACTTTCCGTATCGTACGCTGGAGTGCTTATAGTGAGTATTTGGAGCGTCTCTCGAGGATCGGCGTGCCTCGAGGCCTCGGCGTGGTGACATTTGACTGACCCGGTCGGGACTGCTGCATATAGCGTGGTGCATTGTGTGCGCCATCTCAGTACTAGGTATCGCAGCGCACCAAGCCACCAAGTTCGTTAACGTCTGGCAGTACAGTGAGTTTGACGTCCAGAACGCCACCGATCGCCTTTTTTTGCTGATTGGTGGTTTGAACGTACCCAGGGCCGTTCATCGTTTACGCACTTGTCTGCTCATGCTTGACGATATTGGGACTGGCTGCGCTCTGTCTGAGATCTCAACCTCGGTTTGATGTGATTGGAATTGCGATCTTCACTATCCTCTGGCTTGGTGAGTAATAAGGAAATTTCCAGATTGGGTGTTGTGGCCTGATGTTGTTATTGTGGGTACGGGAAGCTCTCGGTGCCTACAGCGCAGACATCATCGGATACGTTCAATGCGAGACGCTCTCTGGTCAACTGTGAGTTCCAACCACTTCGGGCGCCGTGGTAGCTGTATTATTAATATCGCTTCTTCTTTTAGCAAGCAAACCCAAAATGGCGGCCACTGTGCGCAGCAGTTCCGTTAACTCTATTTTGGCTCCGTGCTAACCTTATCCTTTCTTCGCTTAGATTCCGCGATGGCCTGGTGCCGTGAAATGAAAGCGATCATGGCCTTCTCGTTTGCAACGTTTGGCATTTGTAAGTCCTTAATCTCGGCTTCGTCGACTTCGCCGCCGTTTCTAATAAGGACTCGTCTTCAGTACTTGTTTGCCTCATCATCTTGCTCGCGTTGATCATCAACCTCCATGCTCGCGGTGTTATGGGAGTCTGGGGTGCTTCCGTCTCGGAACTCCCTTGGTTCGGCCAATTTGGCGATGATCGTCACCATCACGGCTACCCCGTCCCGGAGATGGTTGGGCAACCCCAGTACAGCGGCAACGTCATCCACCAGCTTCCTGGTCACGAGTACGTTACGCTGCCCCAATGCTCTAAGCATCTTGAAACTGATATACCTCTTCTCCAGAGTCATTATCGAGAACGGTCAAGTCCGCCAGGTCCCCACTGGCATGCCAATTTCCCCAGCCTACTAAAGTAGCAGAGCTACCGTAAAATAGCAGCATATTCTTCCCATCTCACCGGGCTTGTTTTAGTCGATATATCACTCTGTAGAATAGTTCATAAATGAGATTTTTTCGGGTTATGTTTCACGCACGACGTTGTTCTCTATAGGGAGTGTGACAATTCACGGGGATAATCGGCGTTACCTTGGGTGTTACGCGCAATGGCGAGAAGGCGGGGTCTTATTCGTCCGTGTGATACGCCTCACTTGAGGACAACGCACACTCTCATTCGCTCGCGCCGGCCGTCGCACTAACGAAGCTGCCTCGTGTCATAGGGCCGACTAGCGCACCCATACCTCCCGTGTTTCCCACAAGGTGTAAGAAAAAGCCTTTTCACCCTTCTTCCCCCTCTCATCGTCATCCCACTTCAAGCGCTATCCGTGTCCACCTTCTCTCTTCGTCCCTTCCCTTCGCCGCCTCTCCAAGCAGTTTAGTAGCAGTCTCAAGATGGCTCTACTTCGACCTCGTTTCCTTCGGGTAGCCACTTACAGTGAGTACCGAAAGTCATGATAATCTCGGGGGACGACAAGGAACAATGCACCCTTGGTGGGCGATGATGAGCGATATACTGACGACCGAAAATCCCATGCCTCAATAGCGACGGTGCTGGCACTGTCATTGCATTATTCGACATTACTCCTATTACCAGCATCGTCTCGTAAGTTTTCATCTTCGGTTTTCGTGCTAAGCGGTGCGTGTGTATGTGGCTGACGTCGATTTTCACATTGTCCCTCAGATGTAGCAGGATTCATCCAGACGTCTATTGCGGCCGTCGCATTGGGAGGTCTTATTGGAATGTGCGCAATTTTTGCTTGATTTTTCATCATTGAAGTGGACTCTAATAGTGGATGTCGGGTGGGCAGTGTACTGGCCGATTACCGCCGGGGAGGTCGGCTTATGAAAGCGGTCGAGGAAGATGTCCTCATCATCGCCATAGTGGCTTTATTCTGGCTAAGTAAGTTTGGATTAGCGTTTCTTGAATATGCCCGAGTTTCTCTAATAGTCGTCTTTTCCACCTCTCCTCTCTGGTTTCGGATCTTCTGCGCTTTCCGACCTATTCCGGGACAACAACGTACAACCCACTCTTCCCAAATCAGGTTTCGCCACCGTTCTTCGAGTCTTTGGTAGACCGCCGAGCACAAACACTGTTCATCACACAATTGTTCGTGGATTGCCTGGAGCACCGGCTTCGGCCGCTGGAGCGACGACGAATTCGGGGAAGAATGGGCAGCAGCAGGCAGGGCATCGAGTGTACGAAGGAGATCTGCACCAACAGCCTCTCCATCATCATCACGCTCACTTTCACCACACTGAGACCCCTAACACCAATAACAACAACAACGGCAACGGCAACAACAACGCTGGAGCACAGTCGCAACCGAATGCTCAACCGAACGCTCAGCCAAATGCCCAGCCAAATGCCCAGCCGAATGCCCAACCGAATGCCCAGGCCTATGCCCAACCGAATGCCCAGGCCTATACCCACGCCCATCGTCATCATCATCATGCACACGCCCACGCTCAAACGCATAACCACCATCACCTCTTCCACCACCGACATGCTCATCAGCATCTTTACCAACAGCCGCCGCCAGCCCAGCAGCAGGCCCAGCAGCAGGCCCAGCAGCAGGCCCAGCAGCAGGCCTATCAGCAGGCTCAGCAGCAGGCTCAGCAGCAGGCTCAGCAGCAGGCTTATCAGAAGGCTTATGAGCAAGCTCAGCAGCAGGCTTATCAGAAGGTTTATGAGCAGCAGGCCCAACAGCAGGCTCAACAGCAGGCTCAACAGCAACAACAACAACAACAACAGGCGGCCACACCCCCGAGTTCCGATTCCGAGGCTACTCCAACCTTGACGTTGCGCTACTATGCGACGCATACCCCCCTCTCTTTACGGGATAGACTGAGGGGCGCTACTCGATCATACGTGGTTGTGGAGGACTGGAGGGATGGTAGGAGAAGGCGATGAATTTGGTCTAATTGAAATGGAAAACACAAAGGTATGGATTCATTATTGTCAAACCCCCGAATCTCTAACCGTACATAGGTGTAAATGACCTCGCCAATTATCCCGTTTCGGGTCCGCACCTCACGTCTGCACGTACATACGACAAAGCCATGTGATATTGTTTCTTTTCCTCCTTGTTTCCCCGCGCTCTTTGTTCTTCCTGGTTTTGTTGTACTCCAAACTGGACTGGCACGTATTCCCCCTCGTGTTGATGTCTCGTCTTAATTAATTATCAATTTTCATTTTGTCTTCTCTGCAAGACCTTCTAGTGTGGTGCAACGGGGCGATTCTCTCCTTTTCCGTCTGAAGGTGGATATGACGATTATTCCCTAATGAGTTTATGACGCGAGGACTGAGAGACATATATAAAAAGTCGTGCTTGCTTAAAATCACGTTTCGGCGGTTCAGTGGTGGACCTGCCGACTCCGATTCTGCTTCTGTTTAAAGCGGTACGATACACATTGCTGTTTCACTCCATCCCGAATGTCTCCGGGTACCTCGCCTGGGGGGTCCGTTCGCCACTCCAAATACGCTCGCCCCGATACGAATCTACCGGGTGGAGCCGCATGTCAATGTTCATCTGATGTGGATGCGGCGTATGCAGGAAAGCAAGATAAAGGGGGCTCGGTGGATCTGACGCGCGCCTCGGTCTCCTCGCTTGTACCCGCCTTCCCCATCAGGCTGAGGACGGGTACACATGTTGAGGGAGATAGAGACGAGCACCGGGACTCGCTGTCCAGATTCACGCGTCTAGATCTGCCAACCGGGATTGAGAATCCGTTGGTGAGAGTTATTCGGAAGGATCTGCGAAGCCGATCTAGTGGGAGAAAGTGGAATTGAAGACTTGACCCGAGGAGAAGATGGCAAAGGGTTCCTTCCACCTTGAAAACCTGTCCATCGGTCCTCGTCATAAGAAAGAAAAAGAGAAAAATGCTTTGATCAAAAGCTAGCGGAGAAGATCTCCGAATGAAACACGGCATTGATTTGTTTCTGAAGTCCTCGGAGGAGCATTTGGACTATCGGCTCAGCAAAAGTTCCGAGCCTTAACTTGAAGCGGAAAAGCCTGGGCGGACGATATCAACCCGACACGCGCAAAGAATATAACCCTGTGAAATCCGTTATTTTTTTCTTGATTTGAGCCGAGCGATTGGTGAGACTAGTACGCCGCTGGACGCTGATCCACAGGAGATGGGGGCGTAATGACGCAAGTGAACTTCCAACAAAGATGATATGTATGTGTATCTCAGGTACACTTACGAGATCTAAAGGGAATTAAGTCTTGGAAAAACGGTTTAGGCGGTTCCCTGGGCCTTGGGAATGATGAGGTGAATTACTTGGCTTGGTTCGAGTGTGGACAGGGCTGTGAGTCTAAATTGCGCGACGGTCGGGTGTACGGAGACCGAAAGCATGGGAGTAGACGAAGGTAGTTGATGCTCCATAGTTCGTATCGAAACTGAAATTTGGGGTGAAATTGGAGCAAGGTAATATAATGGAGGGTTGAAGTTACCTTTATTCAGACCGGAGGCGAAAACAGCGCGATACTCATGGCAATTTCGGATAAGAGCCAATGCAGAACCGATACCTAACTAGACACACGGTGGTTAGAGCGGACATACGAGCATGGTTGAGGTTTCCGACAGGTGTGATCTCGACGTAGCTGAGATACGAAGTGCAACCGATAACACCGACCTCCGTCCATCTTGCCGAACCAACCCAACAACCGCCATGTGCGTTCCAACCCAGACACACCTCAACAATGCAAGGACATCACTAGTCGCAAGATCTCCCACTAGGTTGTTCGAACCTGCCATTATCGTAGAGGAAAACAAGGTCATGCCATTGTGCACCTAGGGCAAAACCCTGACGCGTTCGAGCCTTTGAGCATCTCGCTCGTCAACCAGAATGGGTTTCCCTATTGCAACCAGGACTGATAGAATAAATAAGCGAATGTTTTGAAAAGATAAGAACGTGATTCAAGGCTCGTTCGAACCCTTTGAGAGGTGAGGCGAGGGGCAGGCGAGGTTCGAGTGTTGAGAGGGGGACAACAACAAAGTTGGTTCACACGACAAACATTGCGGAGTTTGAATTCGCGACGCGTCCAACACGCGTTTTTTTATCTCATAACACCGTACACCCACCACAGTCTCTCTCTCCCTCTCCTCTACTTATTCAACAACAACAACGACATCCCCCTCCTTCTCCCCCCCCCTCTCTCACTCACCACTATGGCTCAAGCTCAGCGACAACCCCTCGGCGAACTCCCACTCTCTCGATATCTTCCAGTCGAGGCAGAGTCGAGCAACAAGTTCAAAAAGGCGGCATCGCTCAGCCCAGCTGGAATCCTCAGCCCCCCCAAAAGACGAATCTTGGCAGCTGAAGGCCTTTTATCCCCTTCTTCCTCTTCAAAGAGTCCAGCAAGGAGGTTACTCTTTGCATCTGCAGCGGATACACCTAGGAGTGGGGGTGGTTCGTCTGTGATGAGCCAGCTCGCAGCGGATATGGTCCAGGTCGCAATGGCATCCACCCCCCAGCACCACAGCAGCTCCAGCAGCGCTTCCAGCTCAAATTATTCATCTGTCTCCTCATCCTCGTCCTCTTCACTGGTCTCAAGTCCAACCACGTCCTCCCGTTCGGCATCAAAACTCTCGGTCGACGCAACCGCCAACCCGTCAACACCCCAATTCTCTCGAACACGCCCTCGCCCTCTCGCCCCTTCACCCGAAATCGTCGACAGCCCAATGTCCTTTGCAGATGACGGACCAGTAACTCGACCCGCATCGCTGAAAAGACTGCGGTCGACTGATTCGTCGTCATCAACTGGAGGGCTGGCAGTGAGCGGGGGAGCTCCGTCCCCAACAAAGTCTCCAACCCCCAAACGACGGAACCTCGCTCGAGCTACCTCCCCTTCACCAGTACCATATGGATCATCAACAGCAGCAGCATTAGCGGCGGAGGCGGAGGACTTGTTCGAGACGGAACTAGAGGACAAAGAAAACGTGCCTCCACCACGGAGGAAAAAACCGGTATCTTCGTCAGGAGGGGGGTTCAAGGCACCGTTACCCCCAACATCAACACGGACGGGTTTGGGTTTGAGGGACATGTCGGCGACTCCGCGCGCAGTGAAAACTCGAGAACCGACCTACGGGACTTATCTGAGCCCTGCGGACATTCGGACTAGGAGGATGGCAATGGAGGCAGAGGTTGATATGCCAGACAGTGATGAGAATATGCAATTTTGAGGTCAGTATATCGGTCCAAGCGAAAACACAAGTTTGCTGACGGAGATATCACTTTCAGTCATCTTCATATATATTTCGAATTTCTCGCAACTTTCCTTTCGCAACATGTTGGATTCTTTCTACTATTTTTTTTTGCTCCCAGTATGATACGATACCACTCTTCGTCGTTCTCTTACATGTGAGTCAGCCCTCATCTTCCCTTGGTTCTTTTGTGTCTTTTTCGTTTTTTTTGTTTTCTTTGTCCATGTGCTGCCACGTTACGCTTTGCGCTACTCTTCATGTTCAACTTCCAATTTCGGACCCGCCCCTACTCAACTCTGTATCATATAAGTCCCTCCTCATAGCACAGTAAAATGCCCTTTTCGAGACCGGTTTCATCGATTTCTATATATACATTTTATGGATTATCCCGGAGTACAAAGTGCCATGCCTCGCGCGCGAGTTTTTATCTCCTGAAGCTACTGGACATGCCATAGCGAGACCCTCCCAACGTGCTTCCACTGCCTTCCAACAAGGTCGAGTGTTGCTGAAGCATTCCGCCACCACGCGCAGGGCGCTGCTGCCTCTCCTCCGAAGGAGGCAACACGCCCCCGAATTTGCCCTCCAAATCTACCACTTTGCCTTCCAACTCTCGGACGCTACCGTTGATCCAGGAAAGCGAATCGAGATGGGCATTTAAGATCGCCTGGATCTGGCTCATCGGATCCATAGCGTCGGCGTCTTCCATCGTAACGTCACCCTGGCCGGTGGCGGTGGTGGTTGCGAGGGAAGTGGTGTTGTCCGTGGGCTTCATCTTCGCAGCGTGACCATGTTGAGAGGTGGCTGTGACGCTGTTGACTTCGTCGACCATGGCAGACAGGTTCCTTGCCAGGTCGTCCAGTTGTTGGTTTAGAGACGTTGCGAGCATGTAACTGTCAAAAGAGCAGCGCGAACCGGTCAGCCATGTGATCCTGCACACCAGATGCTGGACGACTTACTTCTTATCCCGTTCAGTATCAGCAGGACCCACATCTGTCGTTCTCATCCCTTGAGAGTCCAAGATGTCCATCGTACCCTTTTCGTATCCATCAAGAGTATTCGACAGCTGTCTCTGTTGCTCTTCGATATGATCCAGAGACTTTTCAACGTCGCTTTGGGTCTTCTCCGCTTGAAGAACGAGGGCATAGAGCGTGGCGATCTTTGCGATGAAGGTAGAATCGGTCAGCACAGCGAGGGCATCGGCCCTTTCGGCGTTCCTCACCTGGTTGCCGTTATCCATCAACACCCGATCCCATTCTTGGACCTCCCCAGCGATCCGTTTGAACTCGCCAGCTTGTTTCTCCAAATCAGTACCCCACGAATCGACGATCTCTTCGAGCGTTTTGCCCTTCAAGACTGAGGGAGGTAAAAGTGGAGGTGCTGTTGTGGCTGAGGTCGCTGCAGCGGTCGTGGCCGTCGTTGCGGCGGCTGGTGCGATGGAAGACGTTGCACCAGGGGCAGTCGCCCCGCTAGCGCCTGTTGCAGAAGTTCCAGTTCCAGTCGCACCGGGAGCCGTGGTAGATGTTGCCGCTGGAGTGCCGAAGAGAGCAGGGGCTGGTCCCAAAAAAAAACCCAACACACGTCAGGACCTCATGCAGACCCAATCGATCGGACAAGAAAGTGCGACGCATCCGCATCGGGGCACGTGGAATGGAGAAGAGATGAATGTGTAGACGTACGTTTAGTTGTGGCCGCAGTGGTCGTATCCCCTTTGGCATCTTTGTTTCCTCCAAACAGATTCCCAAATGCTGGAGCTGCGATAGGAAATGACGTAAATGTAAAGAAGGGGAAGCGAACGGCTTCAGTAATCCCGCTTCATTACAAGAGAACATCGGGGAAGCGGCTCCTTAGGAGGCTCCACGCCGATGGATGACCGATTTCCTTGAAGTACAAACGCACCTGCTGTTGTGCTAGCCGACGCACCAAGAGCGGGAGTCGCAGTTAAAGAAGTGGCCGCGGTACCAGGTGGTTTCACTCCACCGAAAAGGGATGGAATCGCCGGAGCTGTGGTAGCTGCTCCTGTGATCGAGCTCGCGGTAGCATCTATCAAAGAACGAGACATGAGATACACGTTCAAAGCAAAGGAGAAAAACGTGGTGTTTAAATGGCGCAATAGGGACGGGGAACTTGATAAGCTTTTTTTCTGCATTACCTTTCGCCGGGTCTTTGGAATCCCTGTTGATCCCAGCAGGAGCGGCCCCCAGGGTGAAGCCCCCAAAACTAGGCGCCGTGGTAGTCGAATTGGTGCTAGTGGGAGCGGCAGTATCCTTTGATGCGTCTTTGGCAGGTCCTCCAAAGAGATTTGGTATCGCTATCGGTCCATGGGTCAAGTTTCAGGGATGAAAAGGGACGGAAAGGGAAACGTAGCCAATGAGTGAGTAACAGAGAACGTGAAAGCTTGTAGAAGGACGGCATACCAGTACTTGGGGTAGTGGCAGAAGCTGGAGTGGTCCCAGGAGGTTTTCCAAAGTTAGCGAACAACGATGTCGAAGCAGGAACGGCTATTTGGAGAAGAAAATAAACCGAGGATCCACAGTCGGTAATCAATAAACCAAGATTTCATGGATATCCGATGGTAATTTGCTTTGAGTGTTTGGGTTGAAAAACAAAAATGTGAAATGGGTTAACGTACGTGTTGAGGAAGAAGTATCCGCAGGTTTGGGAGCACCCAGTCCGAAAAGGCCACCAGGGGGTGCTGTAATATGGGTAAAATAATCACCCCAAATGAGCGGAGAGACACAGACCGAAGCTTTTTTGAACACGTACCAGCGGTCGTGGTCGAGGCTTGTCCAGCCGTCGACGTCAAAGCGCCTACAATTTAACACAGACACACATTCGGTTTTTTATTAGTTATTGAGACGGATAAATAAGGTCCTTATGCGGATTAGAACTCACCTGGAGCAGGTGTCGTGGAGGTTGTAGGAGGAGCAGTGGCAGGTTTAACACCGCCAAAGAGGTTTGCACCACCAAATAGGCCGCCTAAATTTTGAGTTTTTCACACCAGTCAATACACACTGTATCTCTATAGAATAGTTTGTGATGATGACGTGACGAGGAAAAGGATCCGACCTGTTGGAGCGGTAGTTGCAGACGGAGTTGCCGTGCCAAACAATCCTCCAGTTGCAGCAGGCGCGGCAGTGCCCGTGGGGGCAGGCGTACTTCCAAATAGACCACCAGGTTTGGAAGCAGCTGCACCAAACAGGGATGGAGCTCCAGTATTCAAAGTAGGTGCGGTGCTAGTATTAGCGGTGTTGGTCGACCCGGCGGCAGTGGCTGTAGCAGGGGTTGTTAAGCTTCCACCGCCAAACAGCCCACCAGCTGTAGGTGCCGCGGTCGAGGTTCCCGCTGTTCCAAATCCAAACCCTGTAAACGGCTTTGGGGCTGTGCTCGAGGATGCTCCTCCAAATAAGTTCCCAGGTGTAGCGGTAGCAGTAGCAGTTGAAGGGTTGGTAGCCCCGAAGAGACCTGTGCTAGGCTGTTGGGCAGTGCTGCTGCCACTTCCTCCGCTCGGATTAGTGTTGTTTGAAGTTGGGTTCCCGAAGCCGGCGAATCCAAATGTGGGTGGGTTCGACATTATTTTTCCTTCTTCTGAATTTCCTAGTTGGGGTTTTTTCCAAGGATTAGAGGAGGGCGATGGGGAGCCGTTGGTCGAGATTCGATGTTGGACGGTCGCGGACAATTGACGGACATAACGGACCCCACAACACAAAGACTTTGAACCCCAGGGACCGCAAGCATTAGGTGTACGCAAACCAAGAATGTTTGAAAACCCGAGAGTCAGGTTGAATACTGATCTCATTTGGACTGATTGAAGTAGCTGAAATGCTCACAACTTCACTTTTCAATTTTTGACGAACAGCTTCTGGCAGGCAATGAGTCCGAAAGGAGCGTGGTCTGCCCGTACACGCAAGTGAACTTTGCCACCACAACAGTCATCGATAGTCCTGCTCCCGAACCGCCAGGATTTACAGAAAGAACGATAACGCGCTTCAAGAAATGATTCTATACCCAGGTACACGACGGGGCCGCATCGCCTTGCATGCCACGGGATTTTATCCTCTCCTCTAAATCTGTCATACTCGGTCGAGACTTGGGCTTGACATCCCAGCATACGACCAACAAATCTTGAAACCATTCGACGCCCGGAGCCCAAAGGGCAGGGTAATCTTCTCGTTCTCCCAAAGGAGTTTGCCCTCGAACTAAGGCGTAGATGATTTGTATGGTGGGAATTCTCTTGAAAGGGACCTCTCCGGTGTATATCTGGAGCAGGAGCAGGAGGACGGTGGGGTGGTCAGCCTGAATGCTGGAGCATACTGTATCTCGCTTGCTTGAGCACTCACATAAAGGGCTACACTACCAAAGCTATACACATCCGTGGAAGGTGAACGAGTGCAACCTTCCACCATTACGAGCTCCGGTGCCATCCACCTGATGTTTCCAGAGTCTTGCAAAGATGCCGTCGTAAATGAGGTCGCCAGCGGTGCATCGGCTTCTAGGACCGAGCCCAGTCCAAAATCGATGATGTGTGCATTACCACTCTCATCGATCAAAACGTTGTCCTGTTGTAAAAAGCAAGGAATTTAATAATAAAATAAAATAAACCGAAACCGATTCCACGCCCAGGAATGGAACTCACAGGCTTCATGTCGCCGTGGACCACAGGAGAAGCCAGGTTGTGCAGATAGGCAAGACCACACGCGACATCTGATACCTGTTGAAATCCCGCCACAGAGAAGAGTCATTGCACTATCAGGCTTAGTTCAGCTTTTCGTAGAGCACGTTCTCCCTCACAAGTTTGATCCGATCGACTTCCGGATGCTGAATGATATAATCTCCTACATTCCCGTTCGGGTACCACGGTGAAATCATGCACATGTCGTCCGTCAGAACAAATCCGATCAAAGGCGTGATATTGGAATGCTGTAGGGTCATCCAGATGTTTAGCTCTTTCGTAAGGCGCTTGGTGAAGTGCGAGTTATGGTGAGCAGAAGATACCAGGAGAGAACAACAGTGAGAAAGTGGTCAAACCTTGAGCAACTTGTTCGTCGTCGCATTTGCGTCGGCATCACGGGGTATGCGGACCGCTCTAAACTTTTTTACCGCAACCTTTCCAGTACAACGAAATTTCGATATGTTGAGGGAAGGGTTCCTGAAGGTCTGTCCTTCTGGGACTTACCGAAATAACCTTCCCATCGTAAAACTTCGCGTCACATTGCCAGACGTCGCTAAAACCGCCGTAGATTGGCCTGGAATCGGTTTTTACCTTAAAGCGTCCGTGTTGTCCAGGAACCACGGTGATAAACTTTATCCACTTGTCCGTGTCTATCGTACTACTAGGTTCCTCAGTTTCCCCAAGACCGGCACGGGGAACCATCCCTATGTTGAGAGTAGCCGCGGTATGAGCTGGTTTCACTCCCACCGAGGAACGGATGGAATAAGTCGTACCGGCGGCGGATTCTCCAGAGCCCTCAAACAAGGGTGCCGGCACACGTCTGGGAGAACGCGGCCCGAAATGCGTCGTCTCAGCATCTGGAATACGGGCGAAAAGAAAAACCCTGATGAGCTGGGAGATAGAGACCGGCGAAAAGTGAAGTTTCCGACGACATACTAGCGGTTGGAGCTGGGGTTCTGGCGCCAAACTGTCCGGCTAAAGGTGTAGAGACAGAGGTTCGAGGACTTGAACGGATGGGAGTCTCGAAGAGATCTGGGCTGGGCTCTCTATGCGCTTCGCCAGTCTCGAAGGGACCTGTGCCGGGCTGTCTATACCCTAGGACGGAGACCCCATGACCACGGTAATTTGGGGGGTACTGGTAGATTCCAACGCGGGGAAAGCCGCTGGAGACCTTGTCGTTCATCATGCCGTCCATGGTGGAGTCGCCATCACCGAGACCGTGAATTGAGAATTGAGAATCTAGCTGAACGGGACGTAATCGTCGCAGTGGGGTCGGGGTTAATTGACGGACATAACGAGTCTTAACCCCGCCCATTACCGGTCCAGACTTAGACCTGCCGGAAACAATTGGGTGGTCATCCTAGAAACACAACTGAAAAGCTGACCGCGATGGAAGACGACTTTTCGTTCGGGAACGTCTGGGGAGACTCATCTTCACCAAAACCAATACCAGCGACCTTGTTAACCGGTCCACCCAAAGCTTCATCCGCAGCAGCAGCACCCGTGACGGCAGCGTTCGACGACTTTGATGACTTTGCGGACTTCAACGACGCTCCACACCAACTACCCTCCGCGTCCACTTCAGCAGCAGCTACGAACGGCTTTGCAGCGGCGGGAGATGATGACGATTTTGGCGATTTCGGTGACTTTGGTGACGTCCCAGCAGCTGCAGCAAGTGCAACTCACGACCACGCCCAACCCGCGGCATTCGACGACGACGACGGGTTCGGCGGGTTCGGGTCCACACCTTCATTCCAACCACCACCGGCATTATCAATACGAACGCAGCAGAAAGATTGGGCGCCATTGCAACTGGATCCTTTACCCTCTTTGGACGGGTTGACGGAGCAGACGGACGAGATCCTAGAGCCGCTTTGGGAGAAGCTGAGAGCCGACGTTTTCACGGACGAGCCTGAGAGACAGGTTGAAGGGATAGGTCAGGTCCTGGTTACGCCGGAAAGGTGAGCCTTGGACGAAGTCTCATTCCTAGTTAGCCGAAAAGGGCTCAAACCCCAACCCCGACCCCCTACCCCTCAGCCGATCATTATACCACACCCTACTCGAATCGGCACTACCCCCAACGAAACCGCCCAATTGGACACGCTCGCGTATCCGACGTCAACATTTGATCACCCTCGGGATACCTATCAACTTGGACGAGGTCCTCGCTCCCGTAATCGCGCCTAGCGGAAGAGCAACTCCGACGCTGCCGGGGACCTCCTCCGCGCACGCTCCCCGACCCTCCTCCGCGCCACCGACACCTCGGCCAGGCCATCCGAGCGTACTCGCGGGCGTGGCGGCCGTGCCCGGACCGAGGTCGGCGACGCCGAAGCCTTCGGGGTTGAGGAACCACGTTGCGGCGAGCGCGAGCGGACGGAGCACGCCGACCATCGGAGGAGGGAACGGCGTTAGTAATGGAATAGGAACGACTATCACTGATTTGGGACCAGCACCGCAGCTTGACCTTTCCAAGATCGACGAGATGCTCGCTCTGGACGCTGGTGAGTTCCTGTTTCATCGGTTTTTGGTTGCGCTTGGTATTCTCTTGTCCCGCGAGAGCCCCTTATTGTGATCGTAGCAACGCGCGCACGCACGCGCACTTGGCCTCCGTCGCTTTCTCGCTTTCATTCGTACTTTCCATATTCGAACTCTTCTAACTCGTTTCACGTTTTCTGTCCTGGAACAGACACTCTGCCGCTCCTCCCATTGCCGCTCCTCAACGCGCATCTGGACACACTCCGGTCACTTACGGCAACGACGTCCTCCGCCTTAACGCACTTGTTACAACAACGGGAAGCGCTGCAGCAAGACTCTGAAGCGTATAATGCGGTTATAGCGGATATGATTCAGAAAGAGACGCAGAAGATGAGGATGGGGGGTAGCGGGAGTCGAACGAGTGGGAAGCGAGGGAGCGTGCTCTGAGGTGGTGATTGGGATCGTGATAGCCAAAAATGGACATTTGCGCACACATGCACGTGGGTCGGTGGATGACGCGTTTGGACGGCAAAGGTTTGGGAAGCATGGGAAGGGGGGGGGGAAAGCGAAAAGCCGATTTGATGGACGATTCCGTTTATTCTGATTGGTGGGGAGGGGAGAGAGTGAACAGGGGGATTTACGCCACCACAAACCAAGACGCAAAGCCGAGGGGATGGATTTTGGTGCTTTAGAAGGAAGGTTTGCGAACGGGATAGTTTTCGCCCAAATTCTCGCTTGACCTCCCCTCTAGGCTCGGCGACCTGGGCAGACCCTCGCCGCGATCTTTCCACGCCCGGACTTGTACCATGGACCTCATCCTCGGTGGACTCTTTCCTCCTTTTTCTGCTTCTCCCCCCTCTCTCTCGCTTTTCTTTTTCGTTGTGTACATTTGGAACTCTTTTGTAATAATCGGCTTTTTTTTTAGTGTACTAGACGTCAAAGGGTTTGGTGGTTTGTATCCACATTGGAGTGTGCGTGCGCAGAGACAGCGGCCGTGCGCGGGTTAACGTTGACAGCGAGGCTGTTCCACTGTGCTTGAGATCGTTGTTCACCATTCATTACATTTACGGGAAATGCCCAAAGGAAAACTCCGACTTTCCTTTGCACGATGCGCGCGTTTTCTAATATCGAACACTCTCTTGCAGTGCACGCAGAGATGATGACGGAGAGGGGGGGACCGCCTTTCTGTCTACTTTGAGGTCCACACCCACCACACCCATAGCCTTTTCGATTTACCCTGATTGCCTACGAAAATCTTTTATACACCCTTTTGGCGGGATGAAAAAGGAACGCTACGAGACTTACGCCTTTTGGGCCATGGGGGGTACTTTCGGCATACTCATTCGGTGGCTCGGTGGGTTTGGTCGGATGTGCCGCGCAACGTGGTTCGGATTTGGCTAGCCTCTCTCTCGATCAATCATTCGTGGAGAGTCACCCGGAACGTGAGACACAGATGGCCCGTGTGTCGCACTTGAACATGGCTAGCGCTTGGGTGGGAGGGGATGCGGTGAAGGAGTGTGGCTTGAGAGATGCATGCGGCAGGGAGAACCGCGGCAATGACAGAGAGGATCTCGGAGAGGAAGGGCGCGGTGATATTCCAGAGATGTGGGTCTTGGTAAAAGTGTTTCATAATTAATTTTAATAATTTTATTATTATTTTGTGTTTGTGTTTGTTATCGGGGGGAAAGTGTGTGTTATCCTTTGCACACCGCCACACGGTTGACATCCCACACTTGGGCACTGAATTCGCTGCACTTCTCGGTTTACTCCTCTCTCTGTACACACCTTTGAAATCGGCAGATCAGCCATGAACAGCAGGAAGTTGAGAGCCAAGGGAGCGGCAAGTCCAGATGATGGACACGGTGTTTATACAACGGCACACCCATCCTCTCATGTCCTCATCAAGCAGCTCCCTCACCCCCTTCTCAACCTTCCCCTTTCCAAAACCAACTTTTTTGTGTCTGCACTTGATGAAAGATCTCGCTCCAAGGACAGGTGTCATCAGGGCTCCCTATACTCGACCAACACCTCTCCTCCAAGTACGGCCAACTTCCTCCGCCGCGATACCGGCTCCCTTACACCCCACCACCACCAGTAGCACTACTGTGACTACTCGGGTCAACAATCCGATTGACTCTCGCTTTCTGTGTACCCAGATCAGAAGGGGGAGGAGCGGTCCAGGCCCTATCGCCACCGGCACGACCAGCAAGACCACCAAAAGAAGGAGAACGATGATCAAGTTGACAGCAGCAGGGATCACCGACTCCACTCCTCATAGAACTCGCGCTTCGCTCCGTCATGGAACCTCTCCTTCAGGGGACATGTATATAACCCCTGCACCTGCAGACCTCATTCGATGGAAGCATCATCAGTTTCATCCTCAGCCCCCTTCGCCACTCATCCCTTCAGACCTCTTGCCTTCATCATCATCATCATCACCAGATATGAGCTATCATCACTCCAGCATGGTGAGTTTAACTTACTCGATGCACCCTCTTTTTTTTGCCACGCATGTCGCCTGACCGTTTGTCGTCGTCGGCAGTCTCGACCCGTCTTCGAGTGCAGGTACTGCTCCCCAGGTCGCACCTTTGACGACTGGCGTCCCCTCGCCATACACGAAGCTTGTGACCACGCAGACATTCTCAAGTACGTCCGTCCCCTCATCGTCATCAGCCCTTCATTGACGTCTCTCTGTTATGACAGTCGCATCCCGTGTCCCGCTGACGGCTGCGACAAGCACTATGCCCAGGTTCGGACCCACCCGCCAGACGTACCCTGGATCATCGGACTGACACCCCCTTTCCTCAGCTCAAATACCTTATCACGCATTATAATATCCAGTAAGCCACACCCACGCTGTCACTCTTACCCTGACCGATGCTTACGGATGTCTCCGACGTTGTCCTTTCCCCCCACCCCCCTCGTGTCTCGTGTGCTACGACAGCTCGGGCCGTTTGACGCACTGTCCTAAATGTCAAAAGGGCTACACCGACCCTTCACGTGCTTCCAGGTGTCGACAGAGCCATGATCGACACTTCAGGTGCCCGCGATGTGATTACTCGTACGTCGCCCATCATCCTCCACGTCTCATAGCTCGAGGCTCACGTGCTCGACGACCTTTTTTAGGAACGCCCGAGCGGACCTCGTCAAGCAGCACTGCAAGAAGAAACACCCTACGTTGGGAGACTTGACCACATCCCAACTCGAATCCGAACCTTCTCCTATATCCGAACCTCAAGCTTGTCCTGGCGACGCTACCTCCTCCTCCTCTTTCGTCTTTCATGCTCAACCGACCCCCGCTCCCTCCGCGTCTTGTGTCAACCTTGACCCCGCGCTGGACTCGGACGAACAACTCCAACAGCAAGGTTTGCCCACGTCCGCTCCGCCTGTCTCTCGATACGCCCTGGCTCAGGCTGCTGAGACGAGGAGGCAGCAGATGATCGTCGAACTGCGTGCGTCGCACGTCGGGATGTCTGGTTTAACCGAGGACCAATTCGACTTGGCCTTACCCGAGTACCCCATCAAGAGCGGCAGCAGCACGTCGTCTCCTGACCATCCTACGGGTATTGTCGGTGCTGCGGGAAGCACCAACAACATGTACATCCAAGGCACGAACGACGAATTCTTCAGCGGCTTTGATACCTCCGCCCCCACCGCTACGCACCATCACCACCAGCACCATGCGCAACAGCAGCAGCATGCCCACCAGCACCAGGGCACGATGTCTGCGCCTACTACGCCCACGAGGGGGTCACCCGTTGGGTCGTACCACCACATGCAGTCTACGACTACCACCCCCGTTCACGAGCTTTCCGCTCCTTCGTGGCACGACGCTACTACCACCACCACCACCGGCGCGCAGGCGCCGTCCTCGTCCTTGGGAGGGTTGATCCCTGCTACGACGCACCACCAACACCATTACGCGCAAGGAGGAGGTGCGAACTACCAGCTCGCCACCGCCCCCGCCGGACATCACCACGCGCACCACCAACACCACCCTCACCACTCTGCTCACCCCCACCACTCGCCTTCTTCTTCGTCGGCTTCCTACCAAACCAGGCCCCCTCTCCACCCTTCAGGCTACCCAGGCCCACCGCACAGCAGCCCATCGCGATCCAGCTCCATTGGATCGTACTACTCCCCCACGTCTCCAGCGGGCTGGGCTGCGGATCCTGCTCTGGGCTTGATGGGAACGGGAACGACGACGACGACGACGGCGAGTGCTGGGAGTGCGTATCCAGCTTCGACCACCACCCCTCCTGCGATGGAGTACGTTGGCGGACAAGCTTGGACCCAGTCCGCGACTACAGCAGGAGGTGCCGGCGGACCTCAAGAATATTTAACCTTGAGTAACTTCCAAGGTCAGCATGCTCATCATAGAAGGGACTATTCGATTTGAAATCACGACAACGGACAAATATGATACGTAAAAACTTGGACTTTCTGTTTTTCCTACGCTTCTATGTTCTTCCTCACTGTTTTGTTTGCTCAAGCTTCGGCGGTGGCCATTCGCTTTTTGTAATCGTGCTGTGCACAGATGCTCATCGCCCAAGGACTATATGTTTCTTTTTTTCCTTCCGTCCCTCCTCTGTAATCTGTACCTTCTTGTCTCCTGTAATGCTCCCTCTAGTCGTAAACAAACTCTATAGCCCTCGCCTAATCATGCGCTTAATTCACCAATTTCACATATTTCGTTTCATACGAGAGCGACGCATAACACAGTACATCGTGGATAGAGGAACAGGCACACCACGAAAACGGAAGCGGTATAAAGAAGAAAGGGGGGAATAAAGGGGAGGATTTATTGAAAGTACATGTGTCTGCCCACGGAGATGGTTAGCTTTCCATTTCCTTCTTCCTTTGTCATCAAAGCGACTTACTGCGCTTTGTTGGGCTGGACTAGCTGGTATGCGCGTCTGTGGGCCTCGACCTGATCGGCTCCTGCAGTCGGGGTGAGTCGCGACGCCGAATCCGACTCAGCAGGCCCGACTGAGACCACGCTTTGCGAAGGTGCGGTTGCAACGACAATCTCTGCGGCAAGGGAGGCGATTGAGGACGTGCCTCCAGTCAGCTGACGAACCGAAGGTGGACTAAGCTCGATTAAACTCACCTCTGGGTGAACGACCAGCCGTTGCTTCACAGAAGACGGACCACCAGGGTCGGCCGTAGCAGAAATTGCTTTCTACTAGGCTTTTCTGGTGGTAGAGACTATCGATTGTCCCGAGATGGGAGAGAGAGAAGTGGGAGAGCTGGGAAGTTGGAGGGAAGGTTGAGTTTCAGGTGAGATAGTGGGGAGAGAGGTATATATAGGACGTAAGAGGACCCATAGCCGTGCTGAAGATGGTAGGTCGAAGTCTGAGCTAAATAGGTAATACGGTCCTCGCATGGGTGCTGAAAGAGGAAACGGTCCGCCTAATGGTCCTCCTTCTTTCATCATCGGCCGACCAACACCCACGACAATCACGTACTGTGCACACCAAAAAGGACAGCAATCATGATAAGATGATAGGGGGTTTCGTAGTCTTATCAGTAATGTAAACTTTATTAATGTCCTTCGAATCGATGTTCATGCCGAAAGCAACTCAAAGACCGCAAAGATACACGGACCATCGAAGCGGTCCACGAGCGTCGCAATCGATCCAGCAAGCCTGGGCATTAGAGGAAGGA
>WSUB01000085.1:0-143376 GCA_019633425.1 Tulasnella sp. 424 | reverse complement strand
GACCGCAAAGATACACGGACCATCGAAGCGGTCCACGAGCGTCGCAATCGATCCAGCAAGCCTGGGCATTAGAGGAAGGATTCAGACCGCTATTCATCAACCAAAGACTCTGTTTCAATTTCTCTTTGGACTTCTAAGCTTACGTGCCGACTGTGAATGGCCGCGAAAGCAGGAACATGCTCCTGGAGATGGGAGTCGCAGACTGCAGCCGGGGCAGTGGTGCCATCTCCCTCGCCACGATACGTTCCTCCTCTCTCCCTTGTAGCTGTACCTTCTTGTCTCATGTAATGCTCTCACCAGTCTTAAACAAACTCTATAGCCCTCGCTTAATTCATCAATTCAGACATTATGTTTCATTGACAGCGGCAGGATGACAGGTAGAAAGACGCTACTAGCGGAACGAGCATGTAGCGAAAACGTAAGACACGTGAAGAAAGGATGGTGGAGGATTTATTGAAAGTACATGTGTCTGCCATGGAGATGATCAGCGTTTCATCTCCCCTTCCTTTGGCATCAAAGCGACTTACTGCACAGTATAGGAGTGAATCGGCTGGTATGCGCGCCTCTGGACCTCAAGCTGATCGGCTCCTGCAGTCGTGGTGAGTTGTGACGCCGAATCCGACGTGCCTCCAGTCAGCTGGCCATATGAACCGAAGGTGGACTACCTCGATTTAGACCCACCTCTGGGAGAATGACCACTTGTTGCTTCCACGAAAGACGCGCCACCCCGGTCATCCATAGAGGGAAGGGTAATTATCGGTTGCGGTTTGCATCCGACAAGTTGGGAGAACGCAAAATGTGTGAGGGAGGGTTGGTGTTGTGTACCCTCCAACAGATGAGATAGTGGTATATAAAGGAGGCAAGAGGACCCATAGCCGTGCTGAAGATGGTAGGTCGGAGCTCGATCTTAAAAGGTAATAAGGTCTTGATATGGGTGCTGAACGAGGAAACGGTCGTATTCATGATCCTCCTTCTTTCAACATCGGCTGACCAACACCCACGATAACCACGCACTGTGCACACAAAAAAGGACAGCAATCATGATAAGATGATAGGGGTTTCGTAGTATTATCAATAATGTAAACTTTATTCATGACCCTCGAGTCGATGTCCATGCCGAAAGCAACTCAAAGCCTGCTAAGATACCCGAACCAACAAAGCCGTCCCCGAGCGCCGCAGTCGATCCAGCAAGGGGCTTCAGAGGAGAATTCAGACCGCTATTCATCAACCGAAGACTCGGTTTCAACTCCTCTTTGGACTTCTAAGCTTACTCGTCGACTG
This sequence comes from Tulasnella sp. 424, assembly GCA_019633425.1. Classification (NCBI taxonomy): domain Eukaryota; kingdom Fungi; phylum Basidiomycota; class Agaricomycetes; order Cantharellales; family Tulasnellaceae; genus Tulasnella; species Tulasnella sp. 424. Next base: position 142,095 of record WSUB01000085.1, on the reverse strand, counting down.
TGAATGCGTGCGAAAGCAGGAACATGCTCCTGGAGATGGAACTCGCAAACTATAGCTGGGGCAGGAGTGCCATCTCCCTCGACATGATACGTCCCTCCTCTCTCCCTTGTAGCTGTAACTTCTTGTCTCCTGTAATGCTTCTCCTAGTCGTAAACAAACTCTATAGCCCTCGCCTAATCATGCGCTTAATTCACCAGTTTCACATATTTTGTTTCATACGGGAGCGACGCATAACACAGTACATCGTGGATAGCGGTAATAAGCACACCACGAAAACGGAAGCGGTATGAAGACGAAAGGGGGAATAAAGGGAGGATTTCTTGAAGGTACATGTGTCTGCCACGGAGATGGTTAGCTTTCCATTTCCCTCTTCCTTTGTCATCAAAACGACTTACTGCGGAGTGTTGGACTGGATTGACTAGAATGCGCGTCTGCGGGCCTCGACCTGGTCGGCTCCTCAGTCCGGGTGAGTCGCGACGGAGAATCCGACTCAGCAGGCCCGACTAATCATAAGACCACGCTTTGCGAAGATGCGGCTGCAACGACGATCTCTCTGAGGCAGGGAGAGGCGATTGAGGACGTGCCTCTAGTTAGCTAGTTAACCGAGGGTGGACTAGTATACCTCGATTAGACCCACCTCTAGGAGAGCGATCACCCGTTGCGTCCACGGAAGACCGAACACCAGGGTCAGCCGTAGCAGAAATTGCTTTCTACTAGGCTTTCCCGGTGGTAGAGACTATTGATTGTCCCGAGATGGGAGAGAGAGAAGTAGGAGAGCCGGGAAGTTGGAGGGAATGATGAGTTTCAAGTGAGATAGTGGGGGGAGAGGTATATATGGGGCGCAAGAGGACCCATAGCCGTGCTAAAGATGGTAGGTCGGAGTTTGATCTCAAAAGGTAATAAGGTCCTTATATAGGTGCTGAAAGAGGAAACGGTCCTCCTAATGGTCCTCCTTCTTTCATCATCGACCGACCAACACCCACGACAATCACGTACTGCACACACCAGAAAGGACAGCAATCATGATAAGACGATAGGGGGTTCGTAGTCTTATCAGTAATGTAAACTTTATCAATGTCCCTCGAATCGATGTTCATGCCGAAAGCAACTCAAAGCCCGCAAAGATACACGGACCATCGAAGCGGTCCACGAGCGTCGCAATCGATCCAGCAAGCCTGGGCATTAGAGGAAGGATTCAGACCGCTATTCATCAACCAAAGACTCTGTTTCAATTTCTCTTTGGACTTCTAAGCTAACGTGCCGACTGTGAATGGCCGCGAAAGCAGGAACATGCTCCTGGGGATGGGAGTCGCAGACTGCAGCCGGGGCAGTGGTGCCATCTCCCTCGCCACGATACGTTCCTCCTCTCTCCCTTGTAGCTGTACCTTCTTGTCTCATGTAATGCTCTCACCAGTCTTAAACAAACTCTATAGCCCTCGCTTAATTCACCAATTCAGACATTATGTTTCATTGACAGTGGCGGGATGACAGGTAGAAAGACGCTACTAGCGGAACGAGCATGTGGCGAGGACGTAAGACACGTGAAGAAAGAATGGCGGAGGATTTAATGAAAGTACATGTGTCTGTCACGGAGATGGTTAGCTTTCCATCTCACCTTCCTATGTCATCAAAGCGACTTACTGCGCAGTGTTGGGGTGGATCCGCTGGAAAGCGTACCTAAGGGCCTCGACCTGATTGGCTCCTGCAGTCGTAGTGAGTTGCGACGCCGAATCCGACGTTCATCCAGTCAGCTAGCCGTACGAACCGAAGGTGACTACCTCGATTTAGACCCACCTCTGAGCGAACGACCACTTGGTGCTTCCACGGAGAACGGACCACCATGATCAGCCATAGAGGGAAGGGTAATTATCGGTTGCGATTTGCATCCGACAATTTGGGAGAACGCAAAATCTGGGAGAGGGAGCTGGAGGGTGGAATGACGAGTACCCTCCAACAGATGAGACAGTGGTATATAAAGGAGGCAAGAGGACCCATAGCCGTGCTGAAGATGGTAAGTCGGAGTCTGGCCTTAAAAGGTAATAAGGTCCTGATATGGGTGCTAAAAGTGGAAACGGTCGTCTTCATGGTCCTCCTTCTTTCATCATCGGCTGACCAACACCCACGACAATCACGCACTGTGCACACCAGAAAGGACGGTAATCATGATAAAATGATGGGGGTTCGTAGTATTATCAATAATGTAAACTTTATTCATGACCCTCGAATCGATGTCCATGCCGAAGCAACTCAAAGCCTGCTAAGATACCCGAACCAACGAAGCCGTCCACGAGCGCCGCAGTCGATCCAGCAAGCGGCCTCAGAGGAGAAATTCAGACCGCCGGTCATCAACCCAAGACTCTGTTTCAATCTCTCTTTGGACTTCTAAGCTTACATGCCCACTGTGAATGGGTGCGAAAGCAGGAACAGACCACCATGATGCGTTCCTCCTCTCTCCTCTGTCATCTGTACCTTCTTGTCTTCTGTAATGCTCCATTAGTCGTAAACTAACTCTATAGCCCTCCCCTAATCATGCGCTTTAATTCACCAATTCACATATTTTGTTTCATACGAGAGCGACGCATAACACAGTACAAACGTGGATAGAGGGATGAGCACACCACGAAATCGGAAGCGGTATAAAGAAGAAAGGGGGGAAAAGGGAGGATTTCTTGAAAGTACATGTGTCTGCCCACGGAGATGGTTAGCTTTCCATTTCCCTCTTCCTTTGTCATTAAAGCGACTTACTGCGATGTGTTGGGTTGGATTGGCTGGCATGGGCGTCTGTGGGCCTCGACCTGGTCGGCTCCTGCAGTCGGGGTGAGTCGCGATGAGGAATCCGACTCAGCAGGCCCGACTGAGACCGCGCTATGCGTAGATGCGGTTGCAACGACGATCTCTATGAGGCAAGGGAGGCGATCGAGGACGTGCCTCCGGTTAGCTGATGAACCGAAGGTGGACTAAGCGCGATTAAACCCACCTCTGGGAGAGCGACCACCCGTTGCTTCCACGGAAAACGGACCACCAGGGTCGGCCGTAGCAGAAATTGCTTTCCACTAGGCTTTCCCGGTGGTCGAGACTATTGATTGTCCCGAGATGGGAGAGAGAGAAGTGGGAGAGCTGGGAACTGGGAGGAAATGATGAGTTTCAAGCGGGATAGTGGAGGAGAGGTATATATAGGACGCAAGAGGGCCCATAGCCGTGCTGAAGATGGTAGGTCAAAGTTTGAGCTAAATAGGTAATAGGGTCCTCGCATTGATGCTTAAAGAGGAAACGATCCTCCTAATGGTCCTCCTTCTTTCATCATCGGCCGACCAAAACCCACGACAATCACGTACTGTTCACACCAGAAAGGACAGCAATCATGATAAGATGATAGGGGATTCGTAGTCTTATCAGTAATGTAAACTTTATTAACGACCTTCGAATCGATGTCGATGCCGAAAGCAACTCAAAGCCCGCAAAGATACACGGACCGTTGAAGCGGTCCACGAGCGTCGCAATCGATCCAGCAAGCCTGGGCATTAGAGGAGTGATTCAGACCGCTATTCATCAACCAAAGACTCTGTTTCAATTTCTCTTTGGACTTAAAAGTTTACCTGCCGACTGTGACCGGGTGCGAAAGCAGGAACATGCTTCCGGAGATGGGACTCGCAAACTTGCGAGCATCTGCGGCGGAGTAGATGCGTCGGCTCGCGGACATAGCGGAGTAACCGGATTATTATTCCGTGTTCCCAAAACACATTCCCTTCTCTCTTCTCCATTGTCCCAACTGCTCTACACACAACCCCATCATTCTCTCGCCATTTTCTTCACCCACCAACCATCCCCTTACGAGTACCAGCCGGTGAGGGGGGGTGCTTTGGTGTACTCCCCCTCACGTTCAGCCTGGTGCACCTGGGACCCTTACAAACGTCCAGTCCCGGTGCCCGGCTTCCCCCACTTCGGTACACGCTGGAGGGATGCCCCAACATACGATATTTGTACGATAACATTATCATTATATTCACACCTTTTCCCAAATTGATCACGAAGCTGACCGGAGCGAGCATAGCTGGGGCAGGAGTGCCATCTCCCTCGCCATGCTCTTTCCTCCTCTCTTCCTTAGAACTGTACCTTTTCGTCTCCTGCAATGCTTCCACCAGTCGTACACAAGCTCTGTAGCCCTCGCTTAGTCATGGGCTTAATTCACCAATTCAGACATTATGTTTCATTTGACAACGACGGATAACAAGATGAATGCAGAAATCAACGCTACTAGAGGAACGAGCACGTAGCGGAACACGGAAGAGACTGTGAAGACAGAAAGGGGGAAATGCTTGAGGATTTGTTGAAAGTACATGTGTCTGCCACGGAGATGGTCAGCTTTTCATCTACCATTCCTTTGACATCAAAGCAACTTACTGCACAGTATTGGAGTGAATCTGCTGGTATGCGCGCCTGTGGGCCTCAAGCTGATCGGCTCCTGCAGTCGTGGTGAGTTGCGACGCCGAATCCGACGTGCCTCCGGTCAGCTGGCCGTACGAATCGAAGGTGGACTACCTCGATTTAGACCCACCTCTGGGAGAATGACCACTTGTTGCTTCCACGGAATACGCGCCACCCCGGTCATACATAGAGGGAAGGGTAATTATCGGTTGCGGTTTGCATCCGACAAGTTGGGAGAACGCAAAATGTGTGAAGGAGGATTGGTTGTTGAGCACCCTCCAACAGATGAGATAGCGGTATATAAAGGAGGCAAGAGGACCCATAGCCGTGCTAAAGATGGTAGGTCGGAGTTTGAGCATAATAGGTAATAAGGTCCTCACATGGGTGCTGAAAGAGGAAACGGTCCTCTTCACGACCCTCCTTCTTTCGCAGTCGGCTGACCAACACCGACGACAATCACGCACTGTGCACACGAGAAGGGACTGCAATCACAACAAAGTGTTAGGGGTTTCGTAGTCTTCCCGATAATGTAAAATACAATGATGTCCGCCGAATCGATGTCCATGTCGAAAGCAACCAAAGACTCGGTTTCAAGTTCTCTTTGGACTTCTGAGCATACTTGCCGACTGTGACCGGGTGCGAAAGCAGGAACATGCTCCTGCAGATCGGACTCGCAAACTACAGCTGGGGCAGGAGTGCCATCTCCCTCGCCACGCTCTTTCCTCCTCGCTTCCTTGGGAATGTACCTTCTCGTCTCCTGTAATGCTTCCACCAGTCGTAAACAAACTCTATAGCCCTGACTTAATCACGCACTTAATTCACCAATTCAGACATTATGTTTCATTTGACAGCGACGGATAACAAGTGAAATGCAGACATCGACGCTACTAGCGGAACGTGCATGTAGCGGAAAACAGAAGAGACGTGAAGAAAGAAAGAGGAAAAGGCGGGGGAGGATTTATTGAGTCTGCTACGGGGATGGTTAGCTTTCCATATCACTTTCCTATGTCATCAGAGCGACTTAATGTCCAGTATTGAGGTAAATCGGCTGGTATGCGCGCCTGTGGGCCTCAAGCTGATCGGCTCCTGCAGTCGTGGTGAGTTGCAACGCCGAATCCGACGTGCCTCCAGTCAGCTGGCCGTACGAACCGAGGGTGGACTACCTCGATTTAGACCCACCTCTGGGAGGACGACTACTTGTTGCTTCCACGGACGGCCCACCCCGGTCATCCATAGAGGGAAGGGTAATTCTTGGGTGCGATTTGCATCCGATAAGTTGGGAGAACGCAAAATGGGCTGGGAGAAGGGTACGGATACATAGAATTAGATGTTGTATATACAGGTTAGAGAACGAGGAGGATCACTGAGTTTCCCGTCTCTGTAGAGAGCACGTGTAAGCAGGTGGAAGGCTGGAGATTGCACAGTTCCCAGCATCGCTGAAAAAGGAAATTCTACGGCCCTCCTGCGATTGTCGAGCGGAAACTCAACGAGCTCCTCCCACTACAGCTAACGGTCTGACGGTGAGCCACCCTGAGCACTCTCACTTCTACCTTTGCTGCCGCACAGAGCCATTTTCCGTAACTGTCCGTGTTGCCCCTACTTTGGAATTGCCTCATTCCGGAAATCAAAGGAACAGACGATAATTCACTCGACAGCAAATCAACCGGCTCTCCCATCGGTGGTAAAGTCACCTGAAACGAAAGGCAGAAGGAATAGGATTGAAATGGCTGAAAATTAAGCGGCTCATGGAGTAAGGAACGCAAAGCGTTTTGGTAAGAAGTTCTCTGCCAGCGGCTGGCTTAGGCTACTAGAGCAGAGTAAGAAATCTCGACAATGATCGCAAGCGATATATGCATTTCTGCGGTTGATTCCGTGTTGACTGTTGGTCGGCGGAAACGAGGGGACTTTTTGTCTCCGTTGTTGTTTATCTAGGAACCCTTCTTGACTCAATCCCCGGCCCCACATCACCCACTCCCGTCGCACATCCCCTCAGTACGTCCCCAAGCCTTTGTGCGCACACTTTATCTTGTGGCGTGGTTGAGAAAGGTTAATCGAGGAATTTTCAAACAATGGGCTGGCCTCGTATTCGATCTCGTCCTCTCTATCGAGGTCGAGCTTTTGGCACTTTTCGAGGGAGACGTAGCTTAGGGTTTTCGGGTGATGATGATCTCACGTTATCATTTGTTTCGGCGTCTTTCGACGGCGACGCGCCTCGGCGCTCTCCGTCAATTGAATAGCAGACTAATGATCGGCAGTGGACGACGTACGCCCGGACCCGAGTACCGTAACGGTCGTTTTCTAAACACCTCGTATATATAAAGCTGCTCTGCACCCCGTCTTACCCCCAACCTTTGACGTTCCAGCACCGAGCACTCTTGCCATCGCCCTCGTCATCTTGCCTCCACCCATCCTGCCCTCGCTCCCACTCCGAACCTGTCTTTATCTTGACTTACGAGCTCCTCATCGATCGCTATGTTTTTCCACGGGATCCCAAGCTTCTCCGCCAACAAGGCCTCTGCTCGTACCTCCTCGCGAGCCCGCGTGCAGCCCGAACCCGCTAAGCCCGCTCAACTGGCTCCAGCTCCTTTTTAGAAGCCCTCAAGACTTCAAAGCGCTCTTCGAGCGCTTCGCTTGTCTCGTTCGGGTCCAAAGGTATTTCGACACCATGCCTAGTCATTTGAACCGTTTTAGGTAACGTTGCTGATACTCTCGAGCCAGGTTGGAGAACCTCGTCATCAACCCCAAGTCCTTAATATATCTCCCGTGTCTCCCCAGGTTTGTAGCGACGTGGTATGAGCTCCCCTGACTGTATTCGACTCACCAACCGCCTTCACCTGCAATACTCCAAACCACCTCTCGCTCCGTCTCTGCCGAGCCCTCGCCCAGCTCGACACCGTCCTCCTTTCCCCACTCCACCTTCTCGGCCGCCGGCGCTCCTCAGCTCACACCGCCGGCCTCGATTACACCTGCCACCACCTTTTCCAATCCTCCAGTCGCTTCCGGGTCCAACTCTCCCGTCCTCACCGCTGACCCTGCCGCGGCTTCCAAAAGGATTGCGGACCTCACATCCACCGCCCATCAGCTCAACCAAGAGAATGTCCGTCAAATCAGCTCAACCAACGAGCTCCTCAACAACAAGCTTTTCGGCCAAATGATTGCTTTAGTCGAAGAGCGCGACGGCGACAAAGCGGCGCGGAAGGCTGCTGAAGATCGACTGGCGGAGGTGGTCGCAAGTCGCGCGAAGGCGGAGGAGGTCCTTCTCAAGGAACGCGGGGAGCGTCGGAAAGCGAAGAGCGCGTGGAGCCGAGCCTACTACGCTCTAGAGAAGGAGAACACCGACCTGCAAGCCGCTCTGCTCGACATGCAAGCCAAGACCGACTTCCTCCAGGTCGAAGCACTCCAAGAGGCACTCGTACGACTCAGCATCGTGGACCCTGACGACCAGCAGTACCCACTGGCGTACCCCGTGTGCGGGGACTGCGTGGGTCCTTTCTTGAAGGCAGTCTGCACGGCGGCTAGACAAGGGCCTCAGGCTAAGTCGAATGGAGAACCCGAGCATGAGCTGGCAACGGCAGCTCATCGGACTTCTGAAGCGCCCAGCGTTGAAAATGGTTGTTTGGAGCTGGTCTCCGACAAACGCACCGCGACACGCTCGAGTCCTCCAGCGCCTGCCGAGTGGCTCAAGAGCGGATCAACCCGCACTCGTAGGTTTGTGCCGCTTCCTCTGATATATCGTCGTCACGACACCTAACTGCTCTCTCTTTCTGCTCTCTCTCTAGACTTGCCTAACCTATTCACCTCGCTTATACCTCAACGGACTCGGTTTCCATTTCCTGTTTTCTTGGTTCTCTCCTTTCGGTCACTTGGTTTGGCTTTCTTTTCAGTATCTCTCCCTAGACTTGTTACGTCGTGTTGTCTCCCATTATCGACTCTTCTGAACTGTTTTCTTCACCTGGCTTTGTTTCCTCTAGTGCAATCCCAAGCTTGTCTCTTGCTCCTCTTCTGTATCCCGTCCATTCTCATCAGCTCCTTACTCACCCATTCTATTTATTTCCCCAAGGTTGGGCGCGTTTCTTGTTTCGAATATTATTTTGTTTCTTTGTTGCCCCCGACTCGCTCTGAGTTCAAGTCTTGGATCCAGGAGGAAACGCGTCCGCTTCGGCCTTCGACGGTTGTTGCCCGCGAATCTGAGTGGCTTGAAGTCAACAAACCATAAGTTCTCCGTCTGTCAGCGTATATCGTACTCAGCTAACGCAAAAGAGTGTCAATAAGAAGGCAGAGAATAATAAACAAAGCGAAAACAAAAGCAGCAAAAAACGTCTCAGATAGATAGCGACCAGATGTACAAATTGTTGAGCTGCCAAGGTCTTTAGCAGGTGGCCCAACGTTCGTCAGGGGGAGGGCGACACCCTTGCATTCACTTTCTGAATCCAACAGCGAAGTATGATCGCAAGGAGTGACGATAGGACAGACATTTACTAAGAAAACATCTATAGGAAATACATGTGCCTGTTAGGGAAAGGGTTAGGACTGTCACTCAGTTACCAACTAGCACACCGGTGGGCTTACTGTCCGATGTGGCCGTGAACAGGTTGGAACGCACGCCGATAGGCCTCGAGTGTGTCGATGTTCGAGCCTGTAGAATGCTCCGACTCTGTACCAAAATCATCTCCGTATTCATAACTGATGTCTGGGTCATAGTGTTGTCCGGCTTTTGCACAGACCTGAATCTCAATTATCAGAAAGAGATCCGGAGGCTTCATTCAGGATATTTCAAAGCTCAGCTCACGATATCGGCATAATATAAGGGTGAGACAACTGAGACTGAGCATGTTGACCTTGCGTGAATGTGGCAAAGGGCAAATGAAATGCTCTGGAGGCTGCGCGATCCTACGTCAGGCTTCTTCATCTACGATGACGAGGAAACTCGGCGTACTCATCTGGAATGATATTGTTTTGGTCGACAATAACATTGTAATGGGCACTAGGGAAACAGTATATGCGTTATGGGAATACCGAACCCCGCGTGCTTAAACACATACGATGGGTTGGTGCCCTGTACACTGCCACGGCACGCCTGTCAGTGAGGTCCAGCTCGATTGGATCGTATTACTCCCCCACGTCTCCGGCTTCGACAACCGCCCCGGGCCCTCCTGCGATGGAGTACGTTGGTGGACAAGCTTGGACCCAATCCGCGACTACAGCAGGAGGTGCCGGTGGACCTCAAGAATATTCGACCTTGAGTAACTTCCAAGGTCAGCATGCTCATCATAGAAGGGACTATTCGGTTTGAAATCACGACAACAAACAATATGATACGTAAAAACTTGGACTTTCTGTTTTTCCTACGCTTCTATGTTCTTCCCCTCTCATGTTTTGTTTGCTCAAGCTTCGGCGGTGGCCATTTCGTTTTTTGTAATCGTGCTGTGCACAGATGCCCATCGCTCAAGAACTATATGTTTCTTTCCTTCTCCTTCCCTCCTCTGTAATCTGTACCTTGTTGTTTCCTGTAATGCTCCCTCTAGTCGTAAACAAACTGTATAGCCCTCGCGTAATCATGCGCTTAATTCACCAATTCACATGTTTCGTTTCATTCGGGAGCAACGCATGACACAGTACAACGTGGATAGATGAACAGGCACACCACGAAAACGGAAGCGGTATAAAGAAGAAAGGGGGGGAAAGGGAGGATTTATTGAAAGTACATGTGTCTGCCCACGGAGATGGTTAGCTTTCCATTTCCTCTTCCTTTGTCATCAAAGCAACTTACTGCGCAGTTTTGGGCTGGATTTTCTGGCATGCGCGTCTGTGGGCCTCGACCTGATCGGCTCCTGCAGTCGGGGTGAGTCCCGACGCCGAATCCGACTCAGCACGCCCGACTGAGACTGCGCTATGCGTAGGTGCGGTTGCAACGACGATCTATGAGGCAGGGAAAGGCGATCGAGGACGTGCCTCCAGTTAGCTGACGAACCGAAGGTGGACTAAGCTCGATTAAACCCACCTCTGGGAGAGCGACCACCCGTTGCGTCCACGGAAGACGGATCACCAGGGTCAGCCGTAGCAGAAATTGCTTTCTACTAGGCGTTCCCTGTGATCGAGACTATCGATTGTCCCGAGATGGGAGAGAGAGAAGTGGGAGAGCTGGGAAGTGGGAGGGAATGATGAGTTTCAGGTGAGATAGTGGGGGGAGAGGTATATATAGGACGCAAGAGGACCCATGGCCGTACTGAGGATGGCAGGTCGAAGTCTGAGCTAAATAGGTAATAGGGTCCTCGCATGGGTGCTGAAAGAGGAAACGGTCCTCCTAATGATCCTCCTTCTTTCGTCGTCGGCCGACCAACACCCACGACAATCACGTACCGTGCACACCAGAAAGGACAGCAATCATGATAAGATGATAGGGGATTCGTAGTCTTATCAGTAATGTAAACTTTATTAATGTCCTTCGAATCGATGTCGATGCCGAAAGCAACTCAAAGCCCGCTAGGATACACGAATCATCGAAGCGGTCCACGAGCGTCGCAATCGATCCAGCAAGCCTGGGCATTAGAGGAAGGGTTCAGACCGCTATTCATCAACCAAAGACTTTGTTTCAATTTCTCTTTGGACTTCTAAGCTTGCCTGCCGACCGTGACCGGGTGCGAAAGCAGGAACGTGCTCCTGGAGATGGGACTCGCAAACTACAGCTGGGGCAGGAGTGCCATCTCCCTCGCCATGCTCCTTCTTCCTCTCTTCCTTGGGACTGTACCTTCTCGTCTCCTGTAATGCTTCCACCAGTCGTAAACAAACTCTGTAACCCTCGCTTAATCATGCGCTTAATTCACCAATTCAGACATTATGTTTCATTCGACAGCGACGGATAACAAGATGAATGCAGACATTAATGCTACTAGCGGAGCAAGCATGTAGCGAAAGCGGAAGAGACGTGGAGAAAGAAAGGGGGAAATGCTTGAGGATTTGTTGAAAGTACATGTACATGTGCCATCTGCCACGGAGATGGTCAGCTTTTCATCTCCCATTCCTTTGGCATCAAAGCCACTTACTGCACAGTATTGGAGTGAATCTGCTGGTATGCGCGCCTGTGGGCCTCAAGCTGATCGGCTCCTGCAGTCGTGGCGAGTTGCGACGCCGAACCCGACATGCATCCAGTCAGCTGGCCGTACGAACCGAAGGTGGACTGCCTCGATTTAGACCCACCTCTGGGAGAACGACCACTTGTTGCTTCCACGGACGGGCCACCCGGGTCATCCATAGAGGGAAGGGTAATTCTCGGTTGCGCTTTGCATCCGATACGTTGAGAGAACGCAAAATGGGGGATGGAGGTGGAGTGATGAGTACCCTCTAACAGATGAGATAGCGGTATATAAAGGAGGCAAGAGGACCCATAGCCGTGCTGAAGATGGTAGGTCGGATTTTGAGCTTAATAGGTAATAAGGTCCTCATATGGGTGCTGAAAGAGGAAACGGTCCTCTTCATGGTCCTCCTTCTTTCATCATCGGCTGACCAACACCCACGACAATCACGCACTGTGCACACCAGAAAGGACAGCAATCATGATAAAATGATAGGGGTTTCGTAGCCTTATCAATAATGTAAGCGTTATTGATGTCTCTCGAATCGATGTCGATGCTGAAAGCAATTCAAAGCCCGCAAAGATATACGAACCAACGAAGCCGTTCACGACCGCCGCAGTCGATCCAGCAAGGGTTTCAGAGGAGAAATTCAGACCGCTATTCATCAACCAAAGACTCGGTTTCAAATTCCCTTTGGACTTCTGAAGTTATCTGCCGACTGTGAATGGGTGCGAAAGCAGGGACTCGCAAACCGCAGCTGGGGCGGTGGTGCTATCTCCCTCGCCTTGATACGTCCCTCCTCTCTCCCTTGTAATATACTTTCTTGTCTCCTGTAATTCACCCACTAGTCGTAAACAAACTCTATAGCCCTCGCTTAATTCACCGCTTCAGACATTATGTTTCATTTTGACAGCGACGGATAGCAAGTGGAGAGCAAACATGTACGCTACTAGCGGAATGGGCATGTAGCGAAAACGGAAGATATGTGACGAAAGAAAGGGGGGGAGGATTTATTGAAAGTACATGTGTCTGCCACGGAGGTGATTAGCTTTTCATTTCTGCTTCCTCTGGCATCAAGGCGACTTACTGCCCAGTGTTAGGGTGGATCGGCCGCAAAGCATGCCAGTAGGCCTCGACCTGATCGGTTCCTGCGGTCGTAGTGGGTTGCGACGCCGAATCCGACTCAGCAGGCCCGATTGAGACCGCGCTCTGCGTAGGTACGGTTGCAGTGACAAATGCTACGGCCGGTATCCCACCTCGTCCACCTCATCCTCCAGTCAGCTAAGGAACCGAACGTAGACTACCCCGATTAGAACATACCGCTGGGAGAACGACCACCCGTTACTTCTACAGAAGCCGGACCACGGTCAGACATAGAAGGAATGGTAATTGTCGAACGCAATTTGCGTCTGAGTTGGGAGAGAAAGCAAAGCGGCCAAAGGGGAGGTTGAGTGATGAGTACCCTCTAACAGATGAGATAGTGGTATATAAAGGAGGCAAGAGGACCCATAGCGGTGCTGAACATGGTGGGTCGGAGTTTGAGCTTAATAGGTAATAGGGTCCTCGCATGGGTGCTGAAAGAGGAAACGGTCGTCTTCATGGTCCTCCTTCTTTCATCATCGGCTGACCAACACCGACGAACGCGGCAATCGATCCAGCAAGGGGCGTTAGAGGAGGAATTCAGACCACTGTTCATCAGCCAAGTCTCGGTTTCAATTTCCCTTTGGACTTTTGAGCTCACCTGCCGATTGTGAATGGGTGCGAAAGTAGGAACATGCCCCTGGAGATGGGACTCGCAAACTGCAGCTGGGGCAGTGGTGCCATCTCCCTCACCATGCTCCTTTCTCCTCTCTTCCTTGGGACTGTACCTTCTTGCCTCGTGTAATGCTTCCACTAGTCATAAACAACTTTTATAGCTCTCGCTTAATTCACCGATTCAGATAGTTTGTTTCATTAGACAGCGGTGAATATAACAAAGTAGAAACGAAACATGGACAGAGAAACAGACATGTAACAGAAACGGAAGAGACGTAAAAAAAGAGGGGAAAGAGAGAGGTGGATTCATTGGAAGTACATGTGTCTGCCATGGAGATGGTTAGCTTTCGGTTCTGCTTCCTCTGGCATCAAAGCGACTTACTGCGCAGTGTTGGGGTGGATCGGCTGGTATGCCCGCCTGTGGGCCTCAACTTGATTGGCTCCTGCAGTCGTGGTGAGTTGCGACGCCGAATCCGACTCAGCACCGAAGGCCCCGTCTGGGTCGTAATGGTGTTTCGCTCGCGCGCAGACCTGCAAAACGATGTTAGATCTATCTACCAAACCTAAACGCGCAACGAGACGCTAAGTGGCTCACGGTATCGGCATAATATACCGGAGGGACTATAGAGACTGAACGTGTTGCTCTCGCATACACGTGACATAGGGAGAATGAGAGACGCTGGAGCCTGCAGGTCGATACCGTTCCTTGTCAACCTGCCAACATAGTAACAAGAGAAAGATGGACTAACTCGTCGGGCATAAAACCGTTCTGATCGACTAGGACGTTGTAATGCGCGCTGCAAGGAAATTAATAGTCAGTGCCAAAAGCGCGCAAGGACAAGGCTAGCGGAGCGTACGATCGACTCGTGCCCAGCAATCTGGCAGAAGAGAAATGTCAGCATTACTGGAACGCGTTTAGTATTAAACCACTTGCCCTCCATGGCTCTGAAGATAGAAGTCGAATTCGACTGGAAAAACGAGGACCATTAGCATCTAGTTAGGCGGAATGCAGATGCGTGGTTGATGACAAACCAGGGCTCGTGATTTCGCGGTCAATGACTAGACCGGCAGGGGCGTTCCCGCTCCGGTCAGAAGAGCCGCCTGGCGGAGGGAAGAATCTTGAAAATTTCATCAGAGGGAAGGTCACTCAAAGGATAGCTATCGGCGCTTACCGGACGTGGTGGCGCTGGGATCAAATTCAAAGAATGTTGGCCCGCTGATACCACTCAAACGATAAGCAAACATACCCTGCCGACGACAATGAAAGTCAATTTGGGGCGCGGGATGCCGACTCGGTCGCATGCCTCTGCGACGTATTTTGCGTCAGATGCTCAGGAACCAAGTATTTGCACGTGAAAGCTACGCGGGACTGACTGAAGATCGCAGCAACCTCCTTCTCCTTGCACTCCTGGAATTGTCCTAGCAACACTCAATTCAGCGCAAGGAAGACCCAGGGAACGGCTATGCTCTTACCTTCGGAGATTCCATCTCTGTAGAACAAGATACGCCGCGGAGCAGGGTTTGCGTTCTTCTCCACCTCCTTTCGGTATTGCATATACTTGCGGAGGATATGCTTATTGCGGGGCGAGTTGTTTCAGTGTCACCCCACACCACGAAATAAATTGGAACGGGACCCACGGCAACCATGTCCGCGAGCTCCTCGATCATCTCAACACGGAAACCTTGCGCTCTGCTGACGGCAATGTACTTGCTGATCTCTGAGTCCACGCTTCCGACGACCGCAGCATAAGAAGGCCGAACTGACTGGCCCGGCCCAGGGTGCGCAGTATCAGCCCCGATGATAAGAGTCGGATCCGCAACATCTCTGACAATGCCAACGCTATCGCGGCGAGGGATGACGTTGATGCCGCCAAGTTTGGCGTTAATTCTAAAAGATGGAAAATGAGATGGCCGAATACATCAGAAGTAAGCAGCACTCACTTCAAGCAAACATTGGCAAAGTACTGCATATTTCCCCTGATACATTTCTGGGACTGCAACAGATCCAAAGGACATCACCGAGAATCTGACACTCGGTAGCAAACCATGTGGCTTACCTTCAAGCATTGTGTCGCAACACCAATTTTGATGTCACCGGCACTTGATATAATATTAGAACAAGTCACCGACGAATCGAAACAGCTAACTTACTTCTTGATCCGGACATAGATATCCTCATTTCCGAAATCGGGCAAAACGACAATGAGGAGATTTGGCATAGTTCCCTTGACCTGCTTGTGCAAGGTTCCCAGCTCTTTGACGTGCTAATCAGAAGGCCATCAGAAAACGCTATTGAACAGCTAGATTGCGAAAAGAGCCTTACATTCCAGTAGGCACCGCCGGTTGCATTCTTGCGAAGTATCGGAGGATCTTGTGGCATCCCCTGTATACCGACAGACTGACAAGCAGCATAAAGACTATCCTTCAAGTGCCGCTCATTCTCCGCCCTGAAACGTCCATCATAAATGAGAATACCGCAACCCGTGATCCTCTCTGGTTTGTAGAGCAGCTTATCGCGCATATTCCACTGGCCATCGCGGGGCACAATGGAAGAGTTCCTGCCGTATATAAGAGTTGGTGTGGGTAATATGCGGCCTTTGATGGTCGTTGGGTTGGGTTCAACATTGATGCCAAAGTCTTGAAGGTACGCGCTATTGCCATAGCTTAATTGCTAATCGAGAGAGAGTTAGCCCTGGAAGGTCGACGACATTCGAGACAACAAACCTGCAGTCCGTTCCGGATATTACGGAGACGAGCGTCCGGTCTCAGCGTCGAGAACTCAACCATGTGCTTGGTTTGATCTGGCGTTAAAGTCTTGCGGTAGAATTGGCCAGGAAGTACTTCGCATAATTCCAGCGGAACCCAGGCCCTCTTGCCAAGCTTTGAAACTAGCAAATTAAGGAGAATACCATCTCTTCTGCAGAAGAATGACTTACCAGCACACAGACCACGGTAGGGAAGCGCAGTGGACGACCGGTTTCACGGCGGTGCCATGCCTTTAGACAGAAGCGGAGATGAACGAGTAGAATGGAACAAGGGTATATGCGGCTTACCTGCACGGTTATCCTACCGCCTTCATCCAGCGGGAAATCTAGAGTATCCGCTCCTTTTTCGCTGATATCTTTGATCGCCCTATCCCTTATCTCGCCGTTACGGTTGGTGCGGACAGTCAAGTTACGGATAAATTTAAGCAAGTCCCTCCTGGTCCGTTGATCGAGGCGATTCACACTCAGGAACTGCAGGGGATCTCCGTCGGGACTCTTCCCCATATACTCCAAGCAAACCTTGATTAGTGGACCGGATTTGTAGATCGCGGCTGAACTGATGTCGACATTTATCACCATCTTGCCAATCGCTGGCCGCACAGACCTTGAAGGGAGCGCAGAAACGAGAAGGTTAGGAAACTCGCGAAGCGCGATGAATAACACGGCATTACGGACTGGAAGTATCCCCGCCAAAGCTCGACGCTTCGGCCCATATCCTTAAACTCGGCACGGGTGAAGAAAGACCGAGCATTGAATGGATGGTCCCTGTTTGATGACGCCTATAAGCCAGTTTTTTCCAGGTATTCGTATCGAGGAGGGGCACGTACTGGATGGGCTGCATCCTGATGGCAACATTATATGCGTTGAGGGTAGTCAAGATGTTTTCGTCGTGAGACATCTGCCCTTCAATATAGCGAACAGTAGATCTATGCGGCGAAAAGGAGGGTTAGGTGGCGGTGGAAGCTAGGGAGTAATCGGAAAAGGGAACCTACGAAGGGTTTACTGTCGCCGCAAATTGGACACGGACACGTCGTGGGTTCGGACGGCCGTCATTGACTTGGAACTAGAGGCGAAGGGAATGAGATCAACGAGGGGAAGGGGTCCCCTAATTAGGGACTGAACTAACCTCGTGTTGATTTCCAAAGGAGTACTTGATAGGCGAGTAAAGGTTTTTGCGTCCATCGTAAGATCCTCGCTTCGTGAAGATGGTAGGATTCTGCTCCTGCATCTTGCGTATGATATCCATGGTTGCTTTTAGGGGGAGGACCTTGTCTTCTGGGAGGATAGCTAAAAGGAGATACGAGTTCCTAAGCCTCGAGGCAATCGCGAATGATATAAACGAAATCTCACTTACCGACTAAATCGTACGTGAAAGGTAAGTTGAGCAGATATGACGAAATGCTCAGCGACACTTAGAGACGTTCGCCATAAAGCAAAGCACTTACTGTCATAGTGGTAGATTATGTTCTTCGGGACGTCGGCCCTGAAGCAGTTAACGATCACGTCCACTGGAACACCGAGGACACCAAAGCTTGGCCTCGTGGCACCTACAACGAACATTCCCGTTAGAGGTCGAATTACACGTAAGGTGCACCGAACGATCACGAACCGACAGCTTGGACAGCAGGTCCGATTGAGACCGCGCTCCCCGCAGGTGCTTCTGCAGCGACAATCCCTCCGCCCGGTGGTCCACCCCGACCACCACGGCCTCCTCGATCGCCTCCCCTGCCTCATCATCCAGTCAGCTGACGAAGCAAAGGCGGGTTACCTCGATTAGACCCACCTCTGGGAGGACCCGCCCCTGCTGCAGGCGGACCACCCCGACCAGCACCACTTCTGGGACCCCCATACACTGCTCCCGTACCACCTCGACCAGCCCCGCCTCTAGCAGGACCTCCTCCTCTGGGTGCATCCCCTCCCGGTCCACCTCCACGGTCTCCACCGCGACCTCTGCCACGACCTCTTCCACGGTCGGCCATACTGGAATGAATTGTTTTCTCCTACGCTTTCTCGATGATAAAAATTATCGATTGTGATTTGGTCCTAGCTCGGAGAAAGTAAAGCGCGTGAGGGAACGTTGAGTTCGGGTACCCTCCATCAAGTGAGAATAGAGGGGGGAAGGGTATATAAAAAAAAAGGAGGCGAGAGGACCCATAGCCATGCTGAAGATGGTCGTCGGAGTTTGGCGAAGTTCGAGCTTAGTAGGGTCCTCGAATGGGTGCTGAAAAAAGTGAACGGCCCTCCTTCCTTCATCATCGGCGCTGTGCACACTAGGAGGGACCGCAATCACAATAGAATGATAGGGGTTTCGTAGTCTTCTCAACAATGTAAAATATAACAATGTCCCTTGAATCGATGTCTATGTCGAAAGCAACTAAAGCCCGATAAGATAAACGAGCCAATGAAGCCGTCCACGAACGCCGCAATCGATCCAGCGAGGGGCGTTAGAGGAGGGATTCAGACACTGTTCATCAACGAAAGACTCGGTTTTCAATTTCTCTTTGGACTGCTGAGTTTACCTGCCGACTGTAAATGAGTGATGCTCCTGTATGTATATGGTTCGTGTAGGAAAAGAAACTTATGGTCCTTGGGCGGATGAGCATCTGGGCACAGCACAATTGCATAAGGGATGGCCCCAGGAATATTTTGCCTGACGTCATCATTGACAACATGATTAACATCAAAAGTCTTCTTCATTGCCATGGATTCGCTAGGGCCATCGGACCCGAATTACTCTCTTCATATATATCTCGATTCATGACGACGTCGCATGGATTATAACCATATGGTCAGATGGGTCGACTTGTCACGCTGTTACTTACGATCGGAATACTGGTGCTTATCGGACCCCGATGATAGACAAGCCTATTACGAGTCGGTGCCTGAGCTGACCGGTCAAAGGTTACATAAAGAGGTGATCAGTACTCCCTGAAGCAGGAACAAAGCGCCTGGAGATGGGACTCGCAAACTGTGGCTGGGGCAGTGGCGCTATCTTCCTCGCCATGCACCTTCTTCCTCTCTTCCTTGTGATTGTACCTTGTAAAGCTTCCACCAATCGTAAACGAACTCTGTATGGCTCTCACTCAATTCGTCGACCCAGACATTTCTTTTCATTCGATAGCGACGGATAGTAGAGTAGAAAGCGAGCATGGACAGCAAAACAGGCGCCGGCATGTAACAAAAAAACAGAAGAGAGGTAAAGGAAAAAAGTGAAAAGGGGGGGAAAAGAGAGAGGACTTATTGGAAGTACATGTGCCTGCCACGGAGCTCGTTAGCTTGCCATTTCCCTTCCTCTGTCATCAAAGCGACTTACTGCCCAGTATTGGGATGAATCGGCTGGTATGCACGCCTGTGGGCCTCAACCTGATCGGCTCCTGCAGTCGTGGTGAGTTGCGACGCCGAATCCGACTCAGCACCGAAAGCCCCGTCTGGGTCGTAATGGTGTCTCGCTCGCGCGCAGACCTGCACAACGATGTTAGATCTATCTCACAAACCTAAACACGTAACGAGACGCTAATTGACTCACTGTATCGGCGTAATATACTGGAGGGACGATGGAGACCGAACGTGTTGCTCTCGCATACACGTGACATAGGGAGAATGAGAGACGCTGGAGCCTGGCGATGCCGTTCCTTGTCAACCTCCCAACATAGTAACAAGAGAAAAATGGACTAACTCGTCGGGCATAAAACCGTTCTGATCGACTAGGACGTTGTAATGCGCGCTGCAAGGAAATAGTTAGTGCCAAAAGCGCCCCAAGGACAAGGCTAGCGGTGCGTACGATCGACTCGTGCCCAACAACCTGGCGGAATAGAAATGTCAGTATTACTAAGACGCGTTCAGAATTATATCAGGGACCACTCACCCTCCATGACTCTGAAGGTAGAAGTCGAATTCGACTGAGGGAACGAGGATCAAAAGCATTTAGTCAAGCGAAATGCAGATGCGTGGTCGATGACGAACCAGGGCTCGTGATTTCGCGGTCAACGACCAGACCGGCGGGAGCGTTCCCGCTCCGGTCAGAAGAGCCGCCTGGCGGAGGGAAGAATCTGGAAAAACCCATCAGAGGGAAGGTCACTCAAAGAATAGCTATCGGCGCTTACCGGACGTGGTGGCGCTGGGATCAAATTCAAAGAATATTAGCCCGCTGATCCCACCCAGACGATAAGTAAACACACCTTGCCGACGACTATGAACGTCAATTTAGGGCGCGGGATGCCGACTCGATCGCACGCCTCTGCAACGGAGTCCGCATTAGATTCTCGGGACTCGACCACTTGTGCGCGGACTATGCTTGACTTACTAAAGATCGCAGCGACCTCAATCTCCTTGCTCTGGCTGAATTGTCCTAGCAACGCTCGAGTCAGGGCTAGTCGGACTTAGAGGAAGGTCACGCTCCCTACCTTCGGAGATTCCATCTCTATAGAACAAGATACGTCGCGGAGCAGGGTTCGCGTTCTTCTCCACATCCTTTCGGTATTGCATATACTTTCGGATGATATGCTTATCGCGAGGCAAACGGTTTCAGTATCATACCACGAAGAGATAAATCGGAACGGAACTCACAGCAACCATGTCGGCAAGTTCATCAATCATCTCAACGCGGGATCCTTGCGCTCTGCTGACGGCAATGTACTTGCTGATCTCCGAATCTACGCTTCCGACGACCGCAGCATATGAAGGCCGACCCGTCGTGCCCGGCCCAGGGTGCATAACATCAGCCCCGATGATGATAGTCGGATCCGCAACATCTCGGACAATTCCGATGCTATCGCGACGAGGGACGACGTTTATGCCGCCAAGTTTGGCGTTGATCCTAAAAGACGGAAGATGAGATGGCAGAACACGCCAAATACGAAC
Source organism: Tulasnella sp. 424 (assembly GCA_019633425.1). NCBI lineage: Eukaryota > Fungi > Basidiomycota > Agaricomycetes > Cantharellales > Tulasnellaceae > Tulasnella > Tulasnella sp. 424. Next base: position 121,217 of record WSUB01000085.1, on the reverse strand, counting down.
AGCGCTCACTTCAAGCAAACATTCGCGAAGTACTGCATGTTGCCCCTGATACATTTCTGGGACTGCAACGTATTCAACGGACATCACTAAGAGTCCGGCACAGGGAAACGGTACATGCAGCTTACCTTCAGGCATTGTGTTGCGACACCAATCTTTATATCGCCGGCACTTTATAATAGAATATGAGAACAAATCAGCGGCGACGCGAAGCGGGGCACTCACTTCTTGATTCGGATGTAGATATCCTCGTTTCCGAAATCGGGCAGAATGACGATAATGAGATTTGGCATAGTTCCCTTGAGCTGCTTGTGCAATGTGCCCAGCTCTTTGATATGCTAATAAGGAGGCGGTTAAAAGATGCCATTCAACAGTTAGAATACGGAAAGAGCCTCACATTCCAGTATTGACCGCCGGTTGCATTCTTGCGAAGTATAGGAGGATCTTGTGACATCCCCTGTATACCGACAGACTGACAAGCAGCATAAAGACTATCCTTCAAGTATTTCTCGTTATCAGGCCTGAAGCGTGCATCGTAAATGAGAATGCCGCAACCGGTGATCTTCTCTGGCTTGTAGAGTAGCTTATCGCGCATATTCCACTGGCCATCGCGGGGTACAATGGAGGAGTTCCTGCCGTATATGAGCGTGGGTGTGGGTAATATGCGGCCTTTGACGGTCATCGGATTAGGTTCAACATTGATGCCAAAGTCTTGGAGGTAGGCGCTATTTCCATAGCTTAATTGCTAATTGAGAGAGGGTTAGGCCAGGAAGGTCTGCAACATCCAAGACAACAAACCTGGAGACCGTTCCGGATATTACGAAGGCGAGCGTCCGGTTTCAGCGTCGAGAACTCAACCATGTGTTTGGTCTGATCTGGCGTTAAAGTCTTGCGGTAGAATTGGCCTGGATTTACATCGCACAATTCCATCGGAACCCATGCGGTCTTGGAAAGCTTTGACACCAACAAAGTTAAGGGGAAGAACATCGGTCAAGGCGGAAGAATGACTTACCTGCACACAGACCACGGTAGGGAAGCGCAGTGGGCGACCGGTTTCACGGCGGAACCATGCCTTTACAAGGAAAGCGGAGATAAACAAAGAGAATGGAACAAGGGTTTCTGAGACTCACAGCCACGGATATCGAACTGCCGTCTTCCAACTTGAACATTAAATTATCCGCCCCTTTGTCGCTGATATCTTTGATACTCCTATTATTCGACTGGCCGTTACGGGTTGTACGGACGGTCAGGTTGCGGATGAATTTAAGCAAGTCTTTTCTGGTCCGTTGATCCAGGCGGTTCGCGGCCAGGAACTGCAGAGGATCTCCATCGGGACTCCTCCCCATATACTCCAAGCAAACCTTGATGAGTGGACCGGACTTGTAGAATGCAGCTGAACTAATGTCGACGTTGATCACCATCTTGCCAATCGCTGGCCGGACAGACCTGTCAGGGAACGCAAAGACGACAAGGTTAGGAAACTCAAGGAAGCGCGATGTGATAACATGGCACTACTGACTGGAAGTAACCTCGCCAGAGCTCAACACTTCGACCCATATCCCTAACTTCAGCACGAGTGAAGAAAGACCGAGTATTGAATGGATGGTCCCTGTTCAATGAGGCCCGTATGTCAGCTTTCTCCCTGTTCTTCGAATCGAGGAGATACACGTACTGGATGGGCTGCATGCGGATGGCGACGTTATATGCATTGAGGGTGGTCAAGATGTTTTCATCATGAGACTGCTGCCCCGCGATATAGCGAGCAGTAGATCTATCCGGCGAAATGGAGTGTTAGGCGGCAGTGAAAGCTAGGAAGCGAATAGTAAAAAGACGTACGAAGGGTTGATTGTCGCCGCAAATTGAATACGGACGCGTCGAGGGTTCCGACCGCCGTCGTTGACTTGGAACTAGACGCGAATAGAATGAAATCAGCGAGGGCAAAGGGGCACCGAAACAAGGACTGAACTGACCTCGTGTTGATTTCCAAAGGAGTACTTGATGGGCGAGTAAAGATTTTTGCGTCCATCGTAAGAACCTCGCTTCGTGAAGATGGTAGGATTCTGCTCCTGCATCTTGCGTATGACTTCCATGGTTGCCCTCACGGGGAGCACCTTGTCCTCCGGGAGGATGGCTAAAAGGAGCGATACGAGTTCCTAAGCCTCGGTGCAATGGCGAACAACATAAGCGAAATTTCACTTACTAACTAAAGCATACGGGAAAGGCAGGTTGAGCAGACATGGCAGGATTGTCAATGACACTCCTGAACCTTCGCGACAAAGCAAAAGCACTTACTGTCGTAGTGATAGATTAGGTTCGTCGGGACGTTGGCCCTGAAGCAGTTGACGATCATGTCCACTGGAACACCGAGGGTGCCATAGCTTGGCCTCGGGACACCTACAATGAAAAGCGTGCACTCGCGTTAGTTGACGAGTTAGACGCTGGGTGCACCGATACGATCACGAACCGACAGCTCGGACAGCAGGTCCGATTGAGACCGCGGTCCCCGCAGGTGCGGCTGCAGCGACGATCCCTCCGGCTGGTGATGCACCCCGCCCACCACGTCCTCCTCGATCGCTTCCCCTGCCTCGTGGGCCAGTACCGCCAGTCGGACCAGTAAACCCTGTCCCCATTGAGGATACCGAGGGCGGACCACCACCCCGACCACCTCTGGAAGGACCCGTCCCGACCGATGAGACAGAGGGCGTAGCACCTCGACCTCTGGCCGGACTGGATCCTCTTGAACCCCCTCCCGGTCCACCGCCACGATCTCCGCGACCTCTAGCGCGACCTCTTCCACCGCGATCAGACATAGAAGGTGTTGTTTTCTAGTAGCGGTTTTCGATGATAGAAAGTATGGATTGTAATTTCGACTGAGTTGGGAAAAATAGAGAGAGAAGGGAAGGCCGAGTATGAGTAGCCCGCACCAGGCGAGATAGTGAGGGAGTGGGCGTATAAGTAGTGGATAAAGGTGATGTAAGAGGACCTACTCCCAGGCTTAAGATGGTGGGCGGAAAGGACCTTTCGGGAGCAGCACGCGTTTGGTGGAGTTTGAGCTTAAAAGGGTCCTCACATGGACGTTGAAAGAGGAAAGGACCTCCTTCTTTCATCATTGGCGCCCTCACAACTCTTATGACAACCAGGCACTGCACGCAACAGAAAGGACTGAAAACACAATGAAATGTTGGGGGGTTTCATAGTCTCTCAATAATGTAATATATAATAATGTCCCTCGAAACGGTGTCCATGTCGCAAACGACTAAAAGCCCGCTAAGATAAATGAACCAATGAGACCACCCACAAGAGCCGCAATAGACCCAGCAAGGGGCGTGGTGGGAAGGATTCGGAAGGCTATCGATGAATCAAAAATTCAGCTTCTGGTCCTATTTCAGTCCTTGGACCTCTCAACTGACCTGCCGACTTCTCTGTATGCGTGGTGTTCCCGGGCGTATAGGGGTTCGTGATCGCACCACTGCCTGAGCTGCAGTTCGCGAGACCCATCTCCAGGAGCATGTTTCCAGCCTTGATGAAATAATAATCGCCTTTTTTAATGCAATCGTCGACAGGTCAGCTCAACGCCAGTCCTCGCTCGAGAACAAAGAGCGTACCATAAGTGAGGCCCGTGTTATTATTGAAGACCGGATTGTTCGCAGTACCATTTGATAAGATGGATTCCCATCCGGCGTTCTGGGACTTGAAACCCAGAGAAACGGTGTCGCGTAGAAGCTATGCGGCCAATTGTTTTAGTTGCCTGTCGGTCCAGACCTAGAGGAACGAAATGCAGTACCGAAATAGCATGATCCCTCCACAGGTCCGAACCAGTCTGGTTCCCAGCTTTAGTCTCCATCTGAGAAAGGAACAACATTGCGGATGCGGCGATTGTCGCAGACGAAGTGTCACGAGGAGGCGTAGGGGTAGACGGCGCGTTGAAGTCCCTGCGTTCAAATGTCTAAGAACGAAAGCTTTCTCCAAAGCCATAAAATCGTGACTGACCAGAAGGGAACGAGGTTGTCCTCAGGAAGATGGCTGATGTACCAGGTTGAGAGTCGTCGGGCGGTGTCTAGGTATGTAGCATTTCCAGTTCGATTGTACACTGACGTGCAAGGCCGATCAGCAAAGGCCAAACGTCAGAGCTTTCTAGCGGGAAGAACGTACTCGACGTAAACCCATACATTCCCCAAGCCTGTCCACGAGACCAGGTACTAAAGTAGGCGAAATGTCAGAGAGCTCTTCTCTCACTCCATAGATTGCCGGTCCCCTCACCTGCTGTCCGAATAACCTTGAGCAGTCCCTTGGTGCAGCACGGCACCGGTGTTCTGATCATAAGTAACGACGTGATATGTCGAACCATCTGGTCGGATGTGGTTGACCATGGTATGGTCCGCATGTGACGTTGCCATAAACCGGTAACGCGAGTAATTCGGGTCGGCTGGCCCAAGCAAATCCGCGGCAACGAAGAAGAGCTCGATGTTAACCATGTTGTCGATGATGACTGCCCGTCAAAAATAAGTCCCGGTCAGAATCAAATTCGACGTTGGCCACATGGGGAAAAAAGACGAAGCACAAACCTTCAAATTCTGGGGGAGTGCCGTTGTCCCAGCTCTTCGTGCAGCCCACTGTTGGATTAAACCGACCGGCGAGATACGCGGCAAATGCCTTGATATGAGTCGCAGCAGTAGCGTTGGCGGGATTTCTGAAGGAACGCGAAGTGGTCAGGACATGGTTGCTAGACCGCAAAAAGCGTTGCCGTAGCTCGACTGACATCTTAATTTCCTCCCAAAACGGGAAGCTGATGAATCTATGAAAATGAGAAAAGCACGCATTAGGTCCTAACCCCTAGTCCATATTGCAATCACGCACCCAACGTCGTGCTTGACGGAATTGTTCGTCTCGAGGCCCGTCAACGGAACGCTCCACGTCCTGCCTTCACTCAAGCTGGTCGCCGCATCCTGCTGAGAGACAAGGCTTCCATCTCCGCAAAGTTGGCCTCGCTCGTACATGAGGATCAAGCTGGCGGGGAAGAACCCGCTGGTCCAGGTGTCGGTCTTGAAAAACACCCACTTGCCATCCGACGGCGTTATAGTGGTCCATTGCGGGTACGTCGGATTAGCAGCCGTGAACTTTTGCGACGTTGCGAGTAGCTTCTGGGGTATTAGAGGAGAGTATAGCTCGATGGGTATCTGGGGGATGGCCGCTGCCAGCAGTGGTGCCAAGACGAGTACCGAGAAAGGGAGGCGGGCCATTTAGCCAAAAAGTCCGATCGAATGAGAAAACTGGAGGACGACGCTGTGGTGATATGTGGCCGTAATAGTTCTTGAGCCCTTTTATACGTCGTTCGTGCCTTCTGCGTGGCGAGCACGAGAGTCTTGGGTGCTGTTGTGAACGTGGGTAGAGAGCAGCGCGTTGGGCGTCGGTTGAGTTTTGAACTAGGGCGGTGCGACGCCAAGAATAGCCGTCTCAGGGTCCACCCGTGACTTCTGCGCATCGGGGTCCCTCGCAGACTGCCCGTTCACTATGCCGCATTCCCAGAAACACGCAAAAAAGTTCATCAAGAGTCGACAGATCATCATGCACTCGATTCCAAATTCGTAATACTCGTTTATTCGTGCAACACCATCGAGCGGTGGAGAGAGTCATACCGAAATGGCGCCAAGGTGGGCTCAGACGCCCTTGGCGACGCCACAACTTCTCCAAAGCAGTCACCGTATCACGACCATTTTTATGTACAGCCTTCGTTGCGTGACAGTTGGCGAACGTCGTTCCCCTTCGAAGGGATTCCCCAGCTCCTTTTGCCCCCTCTTCAGTATTTGCCCTTCCAACCACCCAGCGCCAATCGTCGTGATACCATCATAAGCATCACTGCAAGGAAAATCGTCCCTCCTGTAGAAAATTGTCAGAAAGGTTACGTCTCTTAATAAGAGGGGGGAGGGACCCCAATGTACGTACCTGACCACCCCCCGACTGCATTGAACCCGCCACTGACTATCAGGATTTGACCTGAAATAGGATTTCCGACCAAGGCCCCAATAGACATCTGAAAAGAAGTCAGGGGTTAGCTCGCTCTCTAAGGCCTAGCAGTACAATCAATCATCACTTACAATGGTGCTGGAAAGACCAATCGCCCGGCCCAGTTGGTGTCTTGGTACCATGTAGCTTATGGCCGATGGTAAAAGACTGATAAAGGCACCACTCGAAAAACTAAAAGGCGAAATGCACTACGTCAGCAAGATATATCTTAACCCCTGCACTCTGTCACTGACCCGTAAAGGATAGCGACAACCAACAGCGAGGGAAATGAGTGGGCATATCTGAGTTCAATAAAGTAAGTATACAGCCGAGATACAAAGTTACGAAGACTCACGGCCAGCAGATCGCCATGAGACCAGCGATTGAGGAAAATAGGATCAGGACGTTCATTGACCCAAGATAGTCAGCCCAAAACCCGCTCGAGAATCGGCCTATTCCAGAGGCTGCGTTTGCAGCAACGATGGTGTAGAATGATCTCGAAGCTGGAACTCCGATGCGTTGGGCGGAAACATCGAAGAATCCAAGCGGGGTGTACTGAGGAGCTAGTCGTTAGTCAAGGTGACACGATAGCAGACCAGCCGACTGCTCACCATTCCAAGCCAGACGACTGTTATCGCAGCGGTGTAGATCTGATATAAATCGTTAACAAATATCCTGTGATAGGTGTGGTCACTACTGACCATTAAAGGTTTGTTCTTGAACAAAGTAGCGAGAGGGGTCTTGGGGAGTTCATGCTTATGATACGTCTTGCGAGGCCGAACAAGGAGATTGAAAATCGCCAATAGAGCAAGTAGAATGAATCCCAAGATTCTGACCGTCCATTCGAACCCGACAGAGTCCAAGAGCTTTCGAAGAATGATCGGCAACGTGGTGCCTCCGACGGCAGACCCGATAGCAAGGATGCCGTAAGCCTGTCCTCGCCGTTTGTCGAACCACTGCGGTACGACAGTCAGGGAAGGCGGGAATACGAAACCTGCGGCACCTCCAATAGCGAATCCTTGACACAAGATGAGTTGCCAGAGCTGCTTGCATTCTGCAATGAGGAACGTCGCCGCCACCTTAAAGGAAACGGTTCATCTCGCGTTCGTTTTCGAAACGAACTAAACCCTTACAAGCACAATGGACCCAGTTAGCAAGGGAAGCTTGAGCCAGCCTTTGTCAGTCATGTGACCGGAGGGGAGGCCCTGCGAGGAGAGCTCGGTCAGCCTCAGGAAGGCACGTGGAGATCAGAAATAGCTCACAGGTAGGAAGATGAGACAATACTGTAAACAGAGGGTATAGGTGAGCCTCGAGCCAATATCATATCGGAATCAGGGGTTGTAGCGTGCTGTACCTGCAATGACCCGATCCAGGCAATAGTCGACTGGGTTGCTCCGGGGATTCGATCTTGATAATAGGCCTGGAAGACACCGAAAGCATTGGCAAACCCAAACTGCCAAGCATCAATGTTCAGTGATTTGGCTCCAAGGCTGCATCCATGAGACTACGATACTCACAGTTGCAAATCCACCACAGGCGCACTGCAAAAGCAGATCGAGAGTCAGGGTGTGCCGATAGCAAATTTCGCCAAGCCTCCACTTACACCAAAAATAACAAGCCAAGCCGCGAAACCACCATCGGGTGGGGCATCGGTATCTGGACCACTAACAGCGTTGGCTGTTTTCTCTACATCAACCTCGTCTGCCTTCTCAATAACTCCACTTTTCGCATCGCTGTCCCTTTCCCGAGCTTCGAGGGACGGTTCAACCTCGGTCAGAGTCGTGGAACGGGTTTCGTTAGCATCAGAGAATGTAGAGGCCATGGCTCGAGGAGTAGATGGGAGAGTAGTAGTGGAAGGTCGACTCCTTCAACCTCCACTTTGAGGTGGAGGTAAGCAAATCGTGGTACCTTGTGGCAGAATTTCTATTGCAGTTTAGCGCCTCTCGGCAACACGGCAACTAATGCCGGCGGGTTTAGTTGTCCGTTTATACCCGAAGATATTCCGTCCACGCGAGCGCGTCCTTAGTTATATACCTCTTTACTCCCTCCGTTTAGAGCTGCCAAGGTACGTGGCGAATCGAGGACACTTTGGGGGTGCAGGCGTTCAAGGAACGCTATTTGCTGCCGGTAGGAATCTGGGAGCAGAGATCATTTGCAACACTGGTGCAAACTATCCACCCATTCGCCTCAAGCAGAAGATGTAGATGGAAGGAAAACAGAGTCCGCGTACATTTGAAACCTCTTTGATTACGATATACAGTTCGCTCTACATGCTCATGGTCATGGGGGTTCCACCTGCGGTTGTGTTCCAAATCTGGCCTGGGCATCAGCATTGACCACAAGCGGAAATTGGCCAAGGAGCTAACCTTGCAGAATGGATCCCAGTGCGGATCTTTGTGGATTTCGATCTCCAAAATATTGGCAGCCTTGTCAGCCAACGTCTCGTTCTTGTATATCTGGGAAACGAAGGCATGAGACAGGTCGATCCCGGCGGCAACACCCGAGGAAGTCCAGATATTTCCGTCGACGACCCATCTCGCGCAAGGAACCTAATCAAATTGCTTGATCATGAAGGGTTTTAAGGGGGCTTGTTATGGTTACATACCCAATTTACACCTGGCCCACTCGCAACCATTTCTGCCCAGCTGAACTTATTCGTCGTAGCCCTCTTCCCAGTGAGGATACCAGCCTTGGCAAGAATCTGAGCGCCAGTGCAGACGGACACTATGTACTGGAGCTTGGGGTACGTTCGTTTGACATAGTCGATAATACGGGTATTGTTATACGCGATTCGGCTGCCCGGTCCCCCGGGAATAAGCAGGACGTCGAGTTGAGGATCTTGATCGATGGTGTACGTTGGCTTCACATAGGTCAGAGGACCGGCACTGTTGGTGATATGGGCTGGAACCGGGTCCAGGGTTTCAGCAATGATGGACAAGGTCATATTTGGTGTATTGAACGCCACGATATTGAGTAGTTCGAGGGGTCCGTAGGCATCGAGGCCAACATATCTGGGGAATGCAAGTACGCCCCATTTGAGAGGAACGGGCTTGGGTGCAGGCTTTGTCTTCCCCGCCGAGACAGCGAGGGCGCTGGTAAGAACAACGGCGAGAGTACGGAGAAGCTGCATCTGGATTCCGTTATGTTGACCAAGTGAAGAGCATTTTTGAGTTCTATTTAAGTCGGGTCGGAGGACTTCTGGAGATTTCACGGATTGACTTAACCTTAGTCCATGGTTTCTCCCGAGCCAGCTCAGCATCACGTCTGCCAAGGAGAAGCTCCTGGGAGGAAGAATTCTTACGGATCCCCGAGTCAATCCGGGCAGGGTCTCCGATGAAGCGAGCAACCCCGATCATGTACGCGTAACATCGGCATGGACACTGCGCATATGTCCAAAATGTTCCGTTGGGCTCTTCATCGCCGGTTACAGGACCCGGACCGGAGGATGAAAGGCTCGGCGAGGCTCCTCATGCCCGTTCTCCTTCGTAGTAAATCCCACAGTATATGATGAAACGGTGTGCACGGAGTAAATGAACCACGGTCAGATGACCCGTGACGAATAAGGCGTTTGAATGCCGGCACTTGACAGCTTCGTGGCGGCTGTGTCAGGGGCCGGTTGGAAAGCCCTTCCCCCCAACCAACAGTCGCCGAAACCTAGGGGGTCTTGAATTATAGCAAGATGCAATACAATAATGAGATCCCCTTTTAGTGCCATGGAGACTAGAATTTTCCTCTCCACCCTCCCAAAGCCGAGTATCGCGATGCAAGATTGAAGCAACAGGCAAAAAGGACCATAGCACCTGAACGCAGAGAGTCAGTTGCCTAATTCCGAGATATAGTGACTCTTCCAAAAAAACCTTACCACTGTAGCCTCCGACTGCAGTGAAGTTCATGCCGCCGCTGGTGTCTAGAATTTGGCCAGCGATTGGGGCACTAAATACAGCGAATAACGCCATCTACGGGGCCACGACATATCAGTGAGAACGCCATCCCCTCCAAGTTGAATCGTAGTTACATACGCATGTGCCAGCTAGACCGATACTTGCTCCGATTTGGTTGGGTGGGACCATATTGGAACTAGGAGCTGGGAGCAAACTAACGAAAACCCCACTGCATATACTGTAACGCCGATGTAGTGTGAATGAAGCTTTTTCTGATATAAGGGAAGCCAAAAACTCACCCATAGAAAGCTGCGACGACTTCAAAGCTTCCGAATCCTCGGGTATACCTGAATACAAGAAAAATATGTCAATGGATCGAATAAAAGCGTTGAACAGGTGCCACCCTCACGGCCACGCAATTGTCAGAACTGCCGCACCAGCACAGAAGGCCGTTTGCACGTTTACTGGACCGAGTTTGTCTGCCAAAATACCACATCCAATTCGACCAACAATCGACACAGCATTAGCTGTCACGATAACATAGTAGGATCGGTTCGAAGGTATCCCGACTGTAGACCGAGAGGACTATTAGTCAGCGAGGCAGATGGAATCTAGAAGTATGCCTACGTTTCTCTTGTGCGTAAACGTCGAAGTAAGTCAAGGGGTTATACTGGAAGGATCATCACCGTGTTAGTATCTGTTTGTGTTAAACCCGACGGGGCGTACAATCCCAAGCCACATTATGGAAACGGCGGCGATGTAAAGCTGGTGATAGGTTAATAGATGCTCAGCGCGTCGTTGATGACGTTGATGCATACCATCATAGTGCGATTCTTAATTAGCTCCGCTAGAGGAAACTTGCCCCGGTGATTTCGGATGTTGGTTCTTGGCCTCACACAAAGGAGCATAATTCCAAGAAACACCATGATGATGAACCCAAGGATCCGGATCGTCCACTTGAAGCCGACAGCAGCAATGAGTTTCCGCAGTACAATTGGCAACAGCGTCCCTCCCAGGCTTGAACCGAGCTAAAAGGGTGTCCTAGTATTATAGGCGGCTCTCCATACCGAGACTGATACAGAGTTACTCTTACCGCCGTGCACCCGTAGGCAGTTGCGCGTTTCTTAAGAACTAAACCGGGACCATGATATCTTGTTAGAAATGAACAGATCCAAGCACGTATGCAGAACTTACAGTACTGTGACATAACACCAAGTGACGGAGTAAACAGAAAGCCTGAAGCCCCTCCGATTGCCAGTCCTTGGCAAAGTACTAACTGCCATAGCGTTTTGCATTCTGCGACTAGGAATATGGAAGTGATCTCATTTCCCAGTGGAGCCGATTGTTAAGTGAGGGTTTCCTGCATCTATTAGAAGTGTCGCGTACCATGATGGCAGATGCAATTATAAGCATCGGTCGGAGGTATCCAATGTCCGAGAGATGGCCCGCAACCAATCCCTGTTGCCTCGAAGGTCAATGAGCGCGACAAGTGGCATGAAATCATGAGAACCCACTGACCGGCAAGAAGATAAGGGAATACTGCAACGAGCCAATCCACGCGATCGAGAACTGGGTGACCCCAGGTATTGTCTTGGCGTAGTAAGCCTGGAAGACCCCGAAGGCGTTTGCAAAACCGAACTACTCTCGGGACACCCTGTCAGCAAACAACCACCCACTCGGCAGCACAAAAAACCCACAGTGCAGAATCCTGCGCAGAATACCTACGTTTTGAAAGCCGAGGTTCAGTTGCAAGCCTGTGCCATGGATTTTCATTACGACTCACCCCTGTAACGACGAGCCAGGCCCTCAAACCGCCGTCTGGAGGGGGTTCAACAGCTCCAAAGTCAGGTTTTAAGCTCTCGAGAGCCGCATGAGTAGGTTGCTCTTTTGTGCGGGGACCCTTCTCATCCAGTGCACCAGCGACAACTGTGGCGGTGTCGTTCCCAATTGCCAGATCGACATTAGACTTTGAGGTACCATCTTCTACAGCAGACTGTACTCCTGTCGACATTATGGTTGGGGAGGGCGGTGAGGATGGAGAAGGCTCAACCATGGAGGTTAGAGGCCAGTCGGGTCGGAAGGTTGGTGGTATGTTTGGAGGCCACAACGTAGGCCATTTCTGCCTTAAATATGCTAAACAAAATCTTCTTACCCTGTGATTATGTGCTTGTCTTCTGATTCTTTGGCTGGAGAATGCGATTCAGTGGGAAACGGCAAAAGGAATAGCGTGTTACGGGGAGGGCAAACGAACCTCTTAACGCCCCCGCGAAATATTTATCCTCCTCAGCGCAGAGTCTCAAAGACCATATATCTATAGCCTCTCGAGGATATACTTGCAGTTGGCGAAGTATATGTCGATTTAGAAATATGAGGAATCTGTAATTTCTCCTGATAAAATGTGCCCCGACGGAGACAAACAACGCCGCGCGCGTCTCTCGGGGTTGGTCATTACGGCATACGTAAGAAAACTGCCCGAACTCCGTGCACGACTAATGCTAGATGTGATGTCTGAAGCCTAGCATGAAAAGCGGCTTGATTATTCCCGGTGTGGTGGTTCGACTTTCCACTCCTCGTTGATTCCTCTCAAACGCGCGCCGAGTGCGCGAGTCGAGGCACCGTCTGCTCCTTCGTTTGCCAAATCAAAGTATGTATAATATGGAGAAAGCTATGAATTAGGAATGCAATATTTAACATGTGCAAAATGCAAGAATGAAGTCTATGTGATGTGCCGATAATGAAGTGCTAGAATTTGCCTTTCCACCCTCCAAGGGCGTAGTAACGTGAAGCAAGACTGAAGAGGCATGCAAGAAGTACAACAGCACCTTGAGAGTTACTCCGTCAGCAACCAATCGGGACAAAGCGCTTTCAACTGTAGCTTACCGCTGTAGCCTCCGACGGCAGCAAAATTCAAGCCTCCAGAAGTCGCTACGATTTGTCCAGCTATTGGAGCGCTGACAAGGGCGCCGATCGCCATCTACGAAGATAAACACCGAGTAAGCACTCCGGTTTGTACTGCACTGTGGTGGTTACATACGCAGGTACCAGTGAACCCAATCGTCGCTCCTATCTGATGTGGCTGGACCATGTGCGAGGTTGGGGACGCAAGCAAGCTGACGAAAACGCCACTGCAGATGCTGCGATACAACAATAGTACTTAGTCGACATCATCGGATTATGTTCAGAATCGTTTGGAATCTCACCCATACAACACAGCGACAACTTCGAGACTGCCGAATCCACGAGTATACCTAAATGCAAGCAAAGCTTTTGTCAAGTCGAGAAAGGCAGCGAGCGCACCCTGTACTCACGGCCATGCAATTGTCAGAATTGCAGCACTCGCACAGAATGCGGTCTGTACATTCAACGGGCCTAGCTTATCAGCCAAAAGGCCGCTCCCGAGTCGACCAATAATGGAGGCCCCGTTGGCCGTTACGATGACATAGAAGGACTTTGTCGAGGGAATCCCCACTGTACATTCGCCGATTGGCTCAGTATGCAATTATAAGTAAAGGTTAAGCATGCTTACGCTTTTCCTGGGCGTACACGTCGAAGAACGTTAGGGGGTTATACTAGATGGGTTGGTCAGTATTCTGGACGGGACTCGTGCATCCCGGTCGACGTACAATACCGAACCACATTATCGAGACGGCCGCGACATAAAACTGCATAAATATTTCCCAGTTTAATTTTTGCAATGCCCGCCCTCTGAGAATGGAACATACCAAGAGTGGGCGATTTCCCAGTATGTCCTTGATAGGGAATTTGCCACCTTTCTTTCGATTGACCCGTGGCCTAACGCAAAGGACCATAACCCCAAGGAATGTTGCAATGATGAAGCCAAGGATACGGATAGTCCATTTAAAACCTACGGCCGCCATGAGCTTTCGTAAGGCGATAGGCAGTATAGTCCCTCCCAGACTCGATCCAAGCTGTATGAGCGCAACTTCAGCCCACATGCACTAATCATTTGAAAAGGATGTACTTACTGCAGTGCATCCATAGGCGGTTGACCGTTTCTTCAGGACTGAAAGGAGTCGGATATCGAGATTGAATTCTCGGCTTTAAAATGAATTGAATCTGACGACTCACAGTACTGAGGAACTACCCCAAGGGATGGCATAAATAAAAAACCAGAGGCACCGCCGATTGCGACGCCCTGGCAAAGAATGAGTTGCCAGAGGGTCTTACACTCCGCGACGAGAAAGATGGCCGTAATCTTCCAACGGTCGATGTGTTCTAACGGTCAGCGACCATGCGTATAACATGGCTTTATAAGCTCACCAGAACAGCAGACGCAATCACAAGCATGGGTCTGAGATGGCCGATGTCCGAAAGATGGCCTGCCAATAGTCCCTATGGCAGGGTAATTAGCAGCCAGCCCAAAAGCAGCAACGAGGAGCACATGATATCGTACTGGCATAAAGATGAGGGAATACTGAAGGGAGCCGATCCATGCAATTGAAAACTGGTCAACACCGGGAATCGTTTTCGTGTAGTATGCCTGGAAGACACCAAAGGCATTCGCAAAACCGAACTGCAAGACAGTCAAAACCAGTCAGAGTTGCGTGAGCTCAGGGAAAGATAACTTGACGCTCACGGTACAAAATCCTGCACACGAAACCTAAATCCGGCGTCAGTCAAATCCGATTGGTCATCGCGCACCCCGAGTTGAGACTCACTCCAACCACGGCAAGCCAAGCCCGCGAGCCACCATCAGGAGGTGGCCCGATAGCCACGACGGCGCTTTCAGATTTTTCGTTAGGAGGTGACGGTTCTTGTGCTGGAACCTCCTTGTCTGATACGTCGGCACCATTGACGGTTTCAACTTCATTACCAGTTTCGAGGTCAACCCTGGACTTGGATTCATCCTCCTCCACGAAGGACTGTACTCTAGTGGACTGGATAGTCGGCGACGGTGGTGGGAATGTGGACAAATCAGCCATGGTTGACGCAGCGAAGTACTCAGGTGAGAAAGGCTGGCTCGGCGGCGAACTGATCAAGCAGTCGCCGAGTTTAAGTATGCGGAAGAGAAAATCCAATTACTCTGGGGTGAATCACGGTTCTTCCATGAGATGTCAGGGTGGAGAGCCTGGGGAAGGGAAAGCCGGCCTGAATGAGCACAAAGTGTGGAGGGGTGAGACCTCGGAACACCGGAAGCCGAGTTGCCGGTGTCAGCGATGACCAACCGTCACCTCAGCGCGGGTCCTCCACTGTGAACCACCACAGTCCATATTTACTTCAAATCACCAACAACGCTGGGGATACTCCAGTAAATGAAATAGCAACCAGTGGTCTAGGGCAACTGTGCGGGTGCATTGCGACTCCCCCCAAGGAGCCCGAACACGCGTCCGTGCCGATGTTCTCCAGGTTTATGGCCGCAAGCCGAACATCTTGAGAGTCACCAGAGTCGAACGATAATTATAAGCGCCAATCGCGGATTACCCCAGAAGTAAATACCCGAACGGGATTCCGACGGTTCTCCTATTTTGGAATTGATTCCTTCCACCTCTCGACTTCAACTTCGCAAATTTGTTCCCAGTCGTCCCAAGGTGCTTCAGCCAGCCAAGGCTGAGCGATCCATTGCCGAAGGTAGGTACGTGAATCTTCGAAGGAGACCGAATTCGGTTTAAGCTGCTCCACGATGTCGACACAGAGGTGGAGTGACCGATGATAGGGAGCAAGGAGTGTCGGCAGTCGAGTTGCTGAACAAGAACGCCGTATTATAAGTCAGCCTAACTCCTTCGAGTCGAACCGAGCGGTGGAGGTCTGACCAAAACGTTCAAGTGTCCACGTGAACCACAAAGGTTCTTCAGATATCCATGTCCATGTTTTCGTCTTGGATGCATCGATGACCAGCGCCTCCACCGACTCCACTAAACTTGACATCTTTTTAAATTGCTTGCGCTATTCAAGAGTCGCGACTCATCAGAATTCCTATTACTCCCTCGTGGGTGGTGTGATGATGGGCGTACCAGACGAAGCAAAACTCCTTGCAAGTCATCAAGCTTAGCGTCCATTACCGCAAGCTTCGGAGTGACGAGTCGGAGACGGGGTTGAACATCGGAAGGTAGTGCTGCCAGAGAGTTGCTGTACGGACCAGCATAGGCTCGTTGAGCCATAATTTACCGGTGAGTGAAGGCTCAACATACTCAAGTTCCGTTCGGGCGTCGACTAAGCCTTTTGCCGCTTTGAGGCCATCCACAAGCACGAGATCATTCCATGTCTTTACTACACCTCTCAACTCGAGTAAAATCGTCCGAAGCTTGCGGTGATACGTAGATTCGGTTGGAGGTGTTGTATCTGGTTCAAGCCGGTCGTATAGTGACGGTCCGGGGGACCCGCGCTTCTGCGGGGATGACTTGGCAGGCGATTGGCGAGCCTTTTGACCTCGGACTGGATTAGGAGAAGGGGAGGAGGGGCCTTTGAGAGATGCGAGACGACTCATTCGATGGTTTAAATGGATAGCTCGGGTGGAGGTTCCTGGGGGGGATCGGGTGCGGGTCTTTCGGCACCCCGGTGGAGGTTCACGTGGGTTGTGACTTGACAGGACGTCGCCGAGCGAGCTGCGGGGATTTGCCTGTCCACCATCACCCAAACACATTGGAAAGCCTATTGTAGCTAGAATCACAAATGGTGAATGAATATTGCTAAAAAAGAACTCGAGGGTCGGATCTAATTCTCCAGTCGCAGTCTCACGGAGTCAGCCGCGTTAGGCAGAGCCCGCAAGATATTGAGGCTCGTCGCCAGAAAGAGGCATCTAAGATCCAAGAGTATCTTGGCCTTTATAATAATGTGATAAGCAAGGTGTGTCAATAACTCATAAACCAATTTCACCTCTAATGGCTGCTGTTAGAAAATTGCAAAAGAATGGTCTCAGGAGGCGTTCGACCTCACCACACAACTGATTCGAGCGAATCCTGAACTATACACAGTATGGAACTATCGGAGAGATATTCTAACAAACGGTCTATTCCCGTCAAAGTACGTTTCTTTTCCCACAAGTCTACCGCGCTTGCTACCATCACTCCAGGTCAACCGAAGAGGTCAACAATATACTAGCGTCTGAACTCCAACTCACCTTTGCCGCGCTTCGACAACATCCTAAGGTCTACTGGATCTGGAACCACCGTCGATGGTGCCTAGAAAATACACCCAATGGTCCGGGAACAGAGGAGAACGGCGAACCTGGAACGCCGAATGACCCTCTAGGCTGGAAGAGATCAAATTGGGCAAAGGAATTGGCTGTCTGCGAGAAAATGCTGGATGCTGACTCCCGAAACTGTGAGATCCATCTCGTTCTGTAGGTGGCTAGGACTTACTGCGTTTGGAAGTCCACGCGTGGAGCTATCGCCGCTATGTGGTGGCGTCATCACCAGATTCTCGGCCTCTCGCATCGGAGCTAGCATTCACACTCAAGAAAATCGAGTCCAATTTCTCTAATTTTAGTGCATGGCATCAGCGATCGAAAATTCTTCCGGCTCTGTGGGAGAGTGGGGATAAAACGGAGCAGGAGGTGAAGGATCAAGGTGGGTGATGTTGGTGAATCGGTCGAGTAAGGAGCTCACAGAAGCTCCCTTGCACCTCGTTAACAGAATTGGAGCTAGTTAAGCAAGCCTTCTACACAGATCCTAATGACCGAAGCGCTTGGCTATACCATAGGTGGCTTATTGGCTCAGGTGACTCCTTGTCGGACCCGGCGCTAGTTTAGCCGCTAACTTTGCCTTGACAAAGGTGATGACGCTCGGATCTTAGAGCGAGAGATTGCTGTGGTTCAAGAATTGCTGGACATAGAGCCGGACAGTAAATGTACGTAATGCAAAAGCTTATACTCAGCAAGACTTTTAACTCACTATCTACGCCTTGGTATAGGGTGTATTGAGGCTATTGTTCACTACAAACGATTGCTTCTCCGACACGAGGCGCAGGACGCGGATAAACTAAGGTCCGACTGTGTGGAAGGACTACGTACGTTGGCCCGGGTGGATCCGCAGAGGAAACGGCGCTACGAGGAACTTGGTAAGGAAACGTACTCAGTGATAATCTCGATTGTGATCACGAGCCCTAATTTCAGAACGGAGTATTTTGGGGTCGTGAACGCGCGGCGTTCTCGTGACACTCGAAGCAACGGATAGGTTCATCAGTTACAGTCATTGATTTAGGTTCATAATGCAAAGGAGTTGGTGCATCGAGTCCCGATTACAAATTCCTCCATTGGTTTACGGCGTGGATAGCTTCGTTTAGCACTTGCACTCTCCGGGCTTGCACTGGCAGCTGGGTGAGTGAAGGAATTTCAGTCAGAGCTCGTCGCCAGCTTCGCTCGCAAGCCCTCACCTATCTCCGCAAGTGCATTGGGACTCTCCACAGTGAGAGGAGGACAGGGTAATATCAATCTAGCCAAAGCAAATGTCCTTTTAAGTCAGCAAAAGGGGCACAGTCAGGGAGAAAGCGACAGACTGACTGAGAGCATTGTTGATGATTGAGAAGCGGTGTAAGAGTTTAGTTCGTGCGAGAAAGTGGTAAGACTCGAGTTTTCTGGTTGCGCAGATGGGGGGAGACTGTTAAAAAAGGGCCCTCCCTTATATACCCTGAGCTCCTAACTTGACTCGGGACCCAGGTTTTCGGTCGGGCATCGAAAAGGGCATGATCAATCACACTCATAGAATTCTTTTCACTCGGTCTAGATAACCCTATCCCATCGGGAAAAGTACAGGGGATGTGAGACATAGGCTCCTCATGGGCAAGAGGAAGAGAGGCACGAGGGCGACGCAGATACAATATAAATTAGTTCAGCGAGTGATCGCACAGTAGATATCGGAGGTCTATGATAAAAAGTCTAACTGCTCTGTGTCGGCCGAGCAGTGTTGCCGACCCATCGGTCCCAGAACTTGCCGAATCTCATCTTGATTCCCTCGAAATTATCCAGGGCGGGCCGAACATCAAGATAGAAGGATGTGTTTCCGGTAGGAGATGATGTATTGGGATCCGCACGACCGGTATAGAAGTCGATAACGTAGCGCATTCGTACTCCGCAACGGTCCACGAGCCAATCGTGTCGATCAAAGGGGGCTTGGTACCTATCAGGGGATGTGGAAGAAGCAAAAGAAAATACGGCAGCGATATACCGTAAATCAGCAGATGCAGGAGATCGTACTCATGACTTCGGTGACAGGATTAGGGAGACGTACCCGAGCAACATTTTCAGTCGCGCCTTTGGCGTGAGTTTGTGAGCATTGCCCTTAAAGCTCACAAGCTTGAGACCACCGCACTTTTCTCCTCCTCGACCTTGTTCCCACTTCAAGACTTCTTGCCAAGCACGTTCGTTCACGGCATTATGGATCGGGACAATAACCTTCATATCGTCGGCTCGGGGACTGTGGTTCTTGCGGGCCATGGCGTCATAGAACTGTGCTTGAGATGGATAAACCCATTTGTCGCCGTCTAATCTTGGAATCGAAGACGTTTCACGCTCCATTGGAAGAGTTCCGCCTGGTTGGTGGGGGTTGTGCGGATTGGATCCAGGGGAAGATTGGTTCAGAGTCGCCCATTTTTCTCGACTAGCGTGATCTACTGGACATTTGCCTTGTGTGGATTCCTCTGAATGCAAATGCGATCCGCTGTCGTCTGACATGGTGGGTGTCTTTGGTGAGGCTGAAGGACACTCCAAAAAGTTGTCGGTGCGGAGCTCGCTTATCTCCGCGTTTGTTTATAAATAATGCGCGTGCACCCGCCACAACGCGAACTCAGAAGAACCGTTGATGCCGACAACACTCGCACTGATTCATGTCTCCTAGAGCATATATTTATAACGTTAGAAGTCAAATGAACTGGACATGCGTCAATACTCATGTGTTGCCCCCGAGGGCGTCGTCAATTGGGCGAGAGGGAGGGAGGTGAAGGCGCAAGGTGTCGATGTCAATCCAAACGGTCATATATCCTCGTGCAAAAGAGTCCCGCACTCCTAAGCAATTTGACTGGGTTGATCAAGCTATGATGTCGCTCTCTCTACAAGGTCAGATTCGATGCTTCGGCCGGGGCTTGCCGGAATGCCTTGGAATAAAGAGCATCGTGTCATTTTAAGGGTAAAAGCGATTGCAGTAAATTTTCTTGAACTGCTATATTCAAAATCGAAGGGCATTTGTCGATGAATTCGCGTCTCGAGCTGGGGGATGATGCGGAGGGTGAAGAGTTCAACTGTGAGAAACTCTACTCAAGTAATTGCATCGCGGGTTGGACTGGTCTCGCACCAGCCCATAAATGGCGCATCCTTCCGACGACAGCGAGCCTACCGTAGAAGCTCTAGCTTCTCTGTTCCCTGTCTCTTTCCCGGTGCCCAAACCTTCAACTCACCCCGACCTTCTTACGGCGGCAGACATCCACCGCGAAGAGGATTTACTCAGAAACGCGACATCCTTCCGGCAATGGTGGACTTCAATCCACTCAACAAAAGAGAGCTTAACCACTCTTCAACGCTCAGCCAAAGCACCGCATTCAGAAGAGGTCAACGAGCGTTTGGGTCAACTTGCGACGCCGATTGCCCGAACCGCTCTCCAACGGTTGACCTACTTGTTCGAATCCGCCCTTGTTAACTTCCCAGTATCGTTCAAGCTGTGGAAGGCTTACCTCCAAGTCAGGATGAATTTCGTCCTAGGACGACCTATCAAACCCAAACGGGCAGGTGGCAGGAAGAAATTTCCAGAGATGCGCGAAGCGTTGGAGGACGAGGAGCTCGACGCATTAACGTATGAAGGAGGGCTGGACCCCGTCATTGGCTGGCCCGAGTGGAGGACACTAGTTGCTCTTTTCGAGCGTGCGCTTATGTGGTTACCAAATGTACGTGCCACCCCGCCGCTCAACCGCTGACACTGGCTGACGCGTTTTGCGGTTCTCCAGATGCCCAGACTATGGCTCATGTATCTATCCATATTCTCCCATCCACTTTGCCCACCTCCAATATCATACACTCACGCCCGGAGAACCTTTGACCGTGCATTACGCACTCTACCTCCTAGTCTTCACGGACGGATATGGCCACCATACCTCAAGTGGGCGGAAGGGAAGGGAGGTGAAACCTTGGTCAAGGTTTACCGCCGTTATCTTGCTGTCGACCCTTCCATCACCGAAAGATACACCAGTATCCTTCTTTCAGACGAAAATCCTTCCCCTCGACCCTTGGAGGCGGCGAAGCTTCTACTATCTCTCGCTCGAAGGGCTGCACGGGGAGAGTACACCAGTCCCGAAGGCAAAAGTCCGTATCAACTGTTATGCGACTGGATCGAGGTAGTGGAGAAGTACGCTGAGGACGTAGGGCTGGATGCCGAGGAGGCGGACGAAGCGGCGGCGCGGAGGAAGGAAGAGGAGAAAAAGGCGGAAGAGGAAAAGAAGGAGCAGGAGCAGCCGGCCGGTGTTAACGGGAAACTCATACGTTTCGCTGGGCCACCTACTGTGGATGGTGCCAAAGCTCCTCCATCTTACGACGAAGACGAGGATCCAAGGAGTCCGCGAAGACTGGATATCGATAAGATTGTGAGGCAGGATGGATTAGCCGTTTACAAGGACCAAGCTGGTCGATTATGGTCTGGCCTCGCCACGTATTGGACAAAGCGAGCCGAGTTCGATCGAGTAAGTCTTGCATTTCACCAGCCCTTCGTCAGTAGCTAATCTCGTTTGATAGGCGAAAGCGACTTTCGAAGTTGGGCTTGCCGATGTGGTCACCGTTCGCGATTTCACCCAAATCTTCGATGCCTACGCCGAATATTCAGAAACCCTGATTAGCGGACTGATGGACATGATCGCCAATGCCGAACCCGACGATGAAGATGCTGCAGAGACGGAGAAGGACTTGGATGAGCAAATGAAGGATTTCGAGGAATTGATGGACCGGCGGCCGTTCCTTGTGAACGAGGTCTTGCTGCGACGGAACCCCAACGACGTCCAGGAATGGGAGAAGCGGGTCACCCTATACGGGGACAATGACGAAAAGGTCAGCGATATTCGAGAATCTAGAATTCCACCAGAACTAACATTTCCCATTGTTGGACTAGGTTGCAGAAACCTACACCAAAGCCCTCAAGACGATTAATCCGAAGAAAGCGACTGCGAACTATTACATGCTTTACGTTAACTTCGCGAGATTCTACGAAGAGGGAGGTGCAAGTAAAACAGCTGCCCCGGACTTAGAGAGCGCCCGCAAAGTTCTGGAAAAGGCGACAAAGGTCAACTTCAAGACTGTGGACGACCTGGCAGAGATATGGTGTGAATGGGCTGAGATGGAACTTCGGAACGAGTAAGGCTTCCTTCATTCTCTCACCGACCTCGTTCTTATCAAATAACTTGCAGGAATTACGATGAAGCTATCCGCGTCATGCAACGTGCGGCTGCAGTTCCCAAGAATACGAAGATCAACTATCACGACCAGTCGCTCCCAGTCCAAGCTCGCTTGTTCAAGTCACTAAAGCTTTGGTCGTTCTATGTCGATTTAGAGGAGTCCATTGGCGATGTCGAAACCACCAAAGCTGTCTACGACAAGATCCTCGAACTACGAATTGCCAACGCACAGGTCATCGTCAACTACGCCGCCTTCTTGGAAGAGAACAAGTACTTCGAGGAGAGCTTCAAGGTCTACGAACGGGGTGTCGAGCTTTTTACCTATCCGGTGGCGTTCGAAATCTGGAACATTTACTTGGCCAAGTTCGTCAAACGGTACGGTGGCAAGAAGCTAGAACGTGCAAGAGACCTGTTCGAGCAGGCTTTGGAGCAATGTCCTCAGAAGCATTGCAAGCCATTGTTCCTTATGTACGCCCAATTGGAAGAGGAGCACGGATTGGCAAAACGTTCCATGACCATTTTGGATCGCGCTTGTCAAGCCGTTGGCGATGAGGACAAATTCGAAGTAAGTCTACTAGCAACTTTTATACCGCTGTCTTTTGTTAAGCCGGTTTTCCTATTTAGATGTACACCGTCTACATCGCCAAAGCCACCGCCAACTTCGGTTTGCCTGCAACACGACCCATCTATGAAAAGGCTATTGAGGTACTACCCAATCGCCAAACGGCGCAGATGTGCTTGCGATTTGCTGCAATGGAGCGGAAGCTGGGCGAAATCGACCGTGCTCGTGCCATCTATGCTCATGCTTCTCAATTCTGCGATCCGCGAGTGGACACCAAATTCTGGCAAGAATGGAACTCGTTCGAAATGGAACACGGGTCAGAGGATACCTTCAGAGAGATGCTCAGGTACGCGTACTTCACACCTCTTATCTCGTTTCTCCAAATACTGATGGCCATCGTTGTGTTCAGGATCAAACGAAGTGTCCAAGCGCAGTACAACACAGAGGCGTCTTACCTCGCTGCGCAGGCATTGAGCTCTCGCCAAGGCGGTGCTCAGGAAATCGAAGCCGAACACAAAGGCGCTTCGGATCCCATGGCTGCAATGGAGAGAGAGGCGCTGGGAACGAAAGGTCCGGCCTTCGTCCCCTCCAAAGACCGGACAACCATCCAACAAGCAGAAGAAGGGCCCCAGGGCAACACCGACGAGATACAAATCGACGACGAGGACCTGTAATACTAGCTGTAGATTCGTATTCTTGTTGCAAAGCTCTTTCCTCCGACTTGAACGGGACCTGACTTTTGGAGTGAGGAAAGACATCTAATTCTTCTGGTTTTGTTCATCTCTCCTCCTCGAGTATGCTTTTACAGAGGTCTCAGTGATGCTGTACCTCGACAACATCGATATCTTACTGCCAGCCCGATACGGCACCGGGGCAGTTCCTTAGATGCGTTTCCTCCGCTAAAACACGTGATAGCTTTCACATCCAACGACCCAACTAAAGTCAACGTCAACGTCCACAAAAACTCAGAAAAACAGCTAAAGCCTTAGAAGTCAACATGACAACCTCAGAAGCTCTCTCAAAGGAGAAGGTGGATGTTCTCAAGAAGATGTGCAAAGAAATGGGCTTGAGCGGATACTCCAAGTTGAAGAAGTCCGAACTGATCGACCTGCTCAGCAGTAAACCTGCCGCAGGAGGATCGGTCTCTGCTTCTCCAGTACAATCAACCACGACTTTATCCAGTAACGCAGATGCTGGTAGTCCGTCGACTTCTCACCACTCTCCGCATGCCGTTGATGTTGGACATCAGCCTGTCAATCCATTCTCTTCAGCAACTTTGGGCTTTTCTTCAGCATTCCAATCAACCTCTAATGCGGATGGGAGAGCGTTCGGAGATCAGGCAGCTCCAAACCTTGCTGAATCCTCTGCTTTTTCTACGTCCCGCGTTCAACCCTTCGGAATATTTACCCCCGACCGATCCTCTGAACCCGACAATTCGATAGCTATCCCCATATCTAACCTAACTTCAGGCTTTGGAAATATCCCAAACGCACCCATGGAAAACCCATCGCCATCACGCCAAGCAACCGTTAGTGAACACCGTGATGCAGACTCTGGTTCCTTCACTATAGGATCAGGCGATTCAAACCAGGCTGGGAGCTCTGATCCGTCGGTTTCGAAACCATTTCTCGCCACAAGTGGAGGGCCTTGGTCAGTCACCGAAAGGAAGCGGAACGAAATACCTGGATCAGGGGAGCATGGGGGCCGTGGGCCAAAGAGACCAAAGCTTATCTCAAAGGGAAAGAGAAAGGAGGTCTCCTCGGAGCAAGAACTTCTTGACTCTCGGTTGATGCCTCCACCTCAGTCCACTCAGGCGTCCCGACCAGGCCTTGGGCCTTTTCCTCCAAATCGTATACAGAACAACCCTGCTGCTCGCCCTACACTGTCGGACCACGAATACTTGCCTCACCAGCCGCAGAGGGACGAATCAGCCTACGATGCGATACCACTGCCATCGGTTCCAATCTTTGATGCCGCTCTTTGCACTTCTACTAGAGGTTCTCTTCCTGCGCAAAACGTCCATGCCCCTGTTTCGTCCGGTGGTCATTCTTCTAATCACAAAAGGGCTGCGCCGTCTAAGCTTCAGCCCTTAGTCTTCAGAGGGCCCAAACGCCCAGGTGCTGACAGCGTGCCAGAATGGAGGGAACCGCACGTCCAGTCTTTGTTGCTTCCTCCCTCCAACGGCATAGTCCGTCATGTCGAAGAAGGGAAGTCTACTCGGGAATCTTACGGAGACTCTTTTCTCTATCGGTTTTTTAGTTCATCTCAAGTTGGCTTTTCTCCCCTTGCGGACCATCTCTGGTCGAGCCCAGACCACCCACTCCAAGCTACCGTGGCCCTTCGGTAATGGCTCATCAATGAAAGCACCTGGCCGTGTACTCTCTAATCGGTTTGCAGATTTGTTTTGTCCAGGCTTTTCCTTTCCTTGGGATGTGAAATGCTTCACCGATGGTCAATGAATCAAGTTATCGACGCAAGACCAATTGGGGAAAGCCAGGACGTCTGGAGGATCGAGATCCAGGACACAAGGGCCAAGGAACCAAAGCAAGCCGTGTTCTACATTCTGTCCTGCACAGGAGAAGTTATTGGTCGACCTCCGGAGAGCCCACCTACTGGAGCCGGACTCCTGGCTGCTGTCGAACTCCCAATTAGAGGTGATTGGTCGTCATTCATCAATCTTCACCACTCGGGAAACGCAGCAAGGGGTCCACCGTCGTCACTACTTAGCTTCGTCAGGTGGCAGAACGCTGAGGAATACGAACACGGGATCAGCAAAGCCTGGCTTCATCGTCTGACAGGCGATCCCAACGGTCTTCCAAAGCTACAAGTAGCCCAACGCTACATCATGGCCAACGTGGTCCCCAATAGGTAAGAAATACTGTGCCTGCGGTGATCACTGTGGACGGTGCTCAGTGGCCTTTGCAGCGTGAGTGGTCGCTATATGACGCCTATTCAGATGGCTCAAGACCTCAACGGCTGTATGGATCTGCAAGAGAGGAGTTCTCCGCTTGTCCGACCCGGAGCGAGGTATGAGGTCAACATGTTTATTGCGATGTAAGTGTCATACCTATTGGCCGCTATGTCTTGGGCTCGCTCATAAGCCGCCCATTCGCATACAACGACATGATACAAAGGTCAAACTACGTCGAATCGGTGCATTTTGAAGCCCAGAGGTTCTCTCAGAAGGCATCCGGCTGCCCGTCAGCATCTTCTTACACTGGATTCCACCCAGCAATAGCCAGCGTTCAGACGCCAGCCCGAGAAGTTTACATCCTTCGTGACACAGGCCAGGAGATTGGAACAGAGGAAGACGGTATATGTGTGGCATGGATGGACCTAATAGGTTGTGATGCAAAGGGGCAAGTCTAGGTGTTAGGCTTATGCCGGGTTGTCAGGCATGGCCGTTCAAGCACTACTCCGGATGATAATCCTTATGGATATTGTTTGGTCGGCGGTAAAATACAGATACATATGTATACGTGCGACGACAGAAATGGAAGAAAGATTACGCTGAGCTAATTTGAGCCAAGGCCCGCGATTCGAATGTCCATATTGCTTTCTATCCACGGCGAGGAAAAAGGAGATCCGCAAAATTGAGGTATGGAGAGACACCTTAGGCTCCCTCTCCTTCTAGCTCCCTGGCTTCCTTCATCTCTGCCAAACGCCAACGCATCTCCTTCTCGGTCTTTGTAGGTGGGACACGTCGGCAAATCGCGGCGCCCAACTACATTCACAGAAGAATGGAGCCCATTAGCTGGCTCCCATCAGAGCAATGGAGCGAGATGTTTTACTCACGAAAGCACAAATTCCACCGAAGCGAAGGATCCAACCGACTCCGTTCTTCCCATAGTATACGTACTCTGGTGCCGAGGGATCCCTAGACTGATCGGCGATACGGAAGATGGCGCTTGAAATGAGAGCGATCTGGGGAATGGCGATCAATTTTTTGACTTTTCCCCGAAGATCAGCTATGAGACACGTACCAGGAACTGTGGCATGACAATGGCCAGGTTGTGGATTCCCAAAATAGTTCCTCCGGCAACAGGCTGAGTGCTCTCGTAGATAATCTCTTCTTCCTTGCTGTCCAAAACATCCACCATGGAGTGTCGTCGCACGAGCGGGGTGCGTTCGGTCGGCTCAATGGCGCTCTGAGGGCCTCCAGCAGGTCTCCAATTCATGGTAGGGGTCGAAGCAATGCGGGCATGCAGCGGTCGGCTTGCACGGTTGAGGACCGATGCCGAACGAGGACCGGATGACGTTGAAGCGAATCCACGAGCGTCTTCCTGGCTCTTTCGTTCTGCAGCTGCAGCGTCGTCCATCTCTCGCAAGAACTGCATGATAATGGCGAACGGAACCCAGCAAGCGACCGCCCAGCAGATACCGAGTAAAGAGATCGCAATGGTAGCCTACGCCGCGAGTAAAAGATTTCATTAGAGCGTCTTTCATGTCCCCCAGATCCAACACGTACCTGGAAAACAGTGGTAATGAAGAAAGTAGACATCATGATTACGCCGAAGAGAACCAGGGCTGCCGTCCAAATGTTGCGCAACATGAAGGGCATACGAGGAAGTTGGAGAGGTCGGTTCTTGCGAGCAGCTTCGGCCTTCCATTGTCGAACCATTTCGCGAATCTTGACCAGCTCAGCGTCCATCTCAGCCTCAGCATCTTCCATCTCTTTGTCGATTTGCTTGAGAAGACGGGCGTCCATGGCGGCGAGGTAAGGAAGGGCAGTTCCAGCGATGACGGCCACTATCGGACCAATCCTCATTAGCCATTGGAAGGATAGTCGAGTAGCATCAGGACCCACCAAAACTGTAGATGAGAAGGGCAAATTCTCCCTTGCGAGTCGCCTCCTCTGGATCGGGATCACGGTCGATTTCGTACGCCATGATTTCGCCAACCCAAGTCGTGCTGTCCGCGAGGGGTTAGTTTGGCGCCGTTAAAGAGGTTAAAAGGTATCGTACCTGTAGAACAGGAATGGGAACCAACCCATGAAAGCACAAACTTGGACGTAGCACACTCTTCGTACTGGGCGAGGCAAAGTGCTAAGAGCGCGGCTAATGTTGCGTACCACCTCTACCATACCACTAATGCCATCGACAAGACAGTTTAGTGCTATTTGTGCTACTGTTGAGTATGACGACATACCTATCTTCCCGGTCCCCAGTGTTTTGGGGTCGCTCCTTCTCATGCTGGGTGGCGCACGTAATCCATACGGTTGCAACGAGGACGATGACAGCAATGATGCAAACTTTGCGGAATTGGTCTCCTCCGAGCGGGCGCAAAATCTTCCAGTCTGCCAGTTTGACGAAGCCAAAGGTGAATCCAACAATGTTGCCCAGGTGAAGCATACGACCGTGCCAAGCGTTAGCCTTGCCCAATTGCTCAGCAGGGGTAATGTCAAGCAACAGGTTACGAAGGGATCCTTGGAGAGCGTTCAACGCAAAGTCGAGGAGATAAAATGCGAAGACTGCCAGGCCGATTGCAGTGTTTTTGGTCTGGAGTGCAGTTGGCGTCAGTTATTGGCACTTTTAGCTGCTCCCTGCTTAGCTCGCACCTGATGCTTCCACTTTGGGTCCGACCTCCCTTCATTGTGCCCAAGGATGTCCACAAAGAAACCAGCGATGACCTCAGCATACGCCAGGGCCACAGCGGAGATAGCTAGAACAACAGTGGATGTTACGACCCAGTAGCGACGACGGTACTTGGAAGTGCTGGAGTCGGATATGGCGCCTAGTACAGCCGAGGGTTAATTCTTGCGTGAACGGTAGTCATTGGGCGTGGAAGACGACTTGCCAATCAGGGGCTGCGCCACAAGACCACTGATAGGGCCGGCGAGCCAGACAAGACTGGTAAGCTGAGCAGATAAGCCCAGTCCAAGGAGGAATGGTGTGCCATATCTGAGGAAAATATGTTAGTTGGTTCAATATCTCAATGCCGACGAGCACGGAAACGAACCCGAGCTCAACCGTCCACGCAACCTGCGCACCAGCCATAGATATGGTCAATGCAATCAAATCCCATAGCCCCTTCCTGATCTTAGTGGGGTCTACATCATCTCCTTGGCTGCCATCCAAACCATCCTTTATCTCGCTCCTGGTGACGAGCTCACCCGTCGGTCCGCGTTCTAATGTCGGCCTCAGGCGCGGGATCGGGGAGTTGAGTGCGGAAGACTTTGGCGACTTGGGTGACCTCGGTAAGTCCTTACGATCCGGCGAGTCGCTCGGCGGGAACATTGGAGGTGGAGGGGAGTGAACAGGTGAGTCGGGTGGGACCTGGTGGTGGTGGGACTCCCGTTGTCTGGCTGAGACGGCGGAAACGACGGCGGAGACAACGGAATGAACCATCCGGCTCTTCTCAGCTAGGAGTTCTTCTTCTCGGGCTCACAAGCCTCCCCTCGAGGTATCTGAGGGCGTGCGAGTGTGCTAAAACGGCGAATGGTGGAGTTAATGATTAGCTCAAATTGGTATGAGAAGCGTGCTGCTCCGAGCCTCGGTCTCCTATGAGATCGGTTGAGCGTACAAGGTGATAGGTTTTGCGCTAGAAGCGTCCGGATCTCTTCGTACTGTTCTTGGTGTCGATCTCAGCAGTCGGAGAGTCGTCGGTGTCCCAAAACTCTCCGGAAAAGATTCAAAGGAATGGTCGCTTTGAGAACGGGGTGCAATGACGATGCTGACGAAAGTATCGTCCACGTGACCGGCGGTGTCCAAGAAACGGCCACCACCTCCGCCCAAAGCACCGCAGCAGCTCTCCATCAAAACCACTCCCACTATGGAAGAAAATGCACCGGAACAGACAGCAGCCAACCATAATCAAAGATCAGTACCGTCGATAGCCAAAGATTACTTTGTGGCACTCGCGAAACGCTACAAGAAAGCCCCACCGTTCGTTAAAGTCAGTTACTCAGTTCATCCTATCCTCCTCTAGACGCATGGCTTCGGGATCCATACCACTCCTGCATATGATGGGGTGACACCTCTGCTGCGATCATCTGTTGGCTAGAGCTCCATTGAACGACTCCTGATTCCCATTCTTCGGTGTTGCTTCCGGCGGCCGAGCGCTGACGTCCTCCTTCTCAACCCCCATCTTATTACAGTTCCTAGTATGGATCTTTATGATCGTCAACTGCGCCGTGGTCACTTTACTGGTCGTTGTTGGGCCTGCCAAAATTGCCCAAACCCTGTATAATTGGTCGCAGGCCCTGCGCCAACTGCGCTTTGGTTGGCTACTGTTACTTTCCATCATTGGTAAGCATAGCTTCCCACATTTTGAGTAGGACTCGAGGAAGGACTTTAACCTTGGTGCTCCATCTCCTAGCTCTGACGTCCTTCCCACCCCTCGTCGGATGGAGCACCAGCATTTCAGTGTGCGGATTCGCCTACGGCCTCCAAGGATGGTTCCTCGCCGTCGCAGGGGCTCTGGTCGGCGCAGCATTGTCCTTTATCGTTATGAGGATCGTATTCCGCAAGAGAATTCGTTCGTGGTCGCAAAAGAATCGGAAATGGGTCGCCCTCGAGAGCGTCATTGTCAGTCTGCTCGCAAGTGAAGCTGACTGCCTGTGCCATTAACCACCGCCAACTTTCCAAATAGAGAGCTAGAGGCCTCCCTCTCATTATTCTCATTCGGCTCAGCCCCTTCCCTCCATGGTATGTTCTCACTGTCGCCTGGTTTTGCTGTTCTGCACAGAAGCTAAGCAACGACGTGGACCAGGGTATACAACAACCTTCTCTTCGCTACTATCGAAACAGTTTCCTTCTTTCAGTTTATGATCGCAACCGTGGTCTATACACCGAAACTCATGATTGCCGTTTGGATTGGTTCACGGGTCGCGATGCTTTCGGACGGTCGCCAACGGGACAAGATGGACACCAAGGTGGGAGATACGGCTTCGTCACCAAAAAGCAGCGCCTGACGGTTATAATCTCCCTTCAGGCTAAAATTGTCAACGGATTATCCATTGCAATAGGCATTGCCATTATGCTCGGCACGGGATGGTTCGTCTATTCAGGTTTCGCCTGACCCCACAAAGCTCATTTTCGCACTCTTTCGTGTTAGGATGGTGTGGAAGTTGACCGAACAGGAGATCAAGCGAACGCCCGGCGTCTCCGCAGAAGACGACGAGCTCGCCACAGAAGCGTTGGAGTCGGCAGCCGATGATCTCGAGGCTCCCCTCATTCGCTCACTTTCCCCAGAGCGGTATAGGGATGAACCTTCGGAACCGGGTCGCGAGTTAGACGACACTACCCCGGCTCAACCACCGAAACCATCCAAACCACAAGCTCCGGCCTAAATCCAGTCAAGGGTCTCCGACGAAATTGGATATAGCATTAAATGTGAATTGATGGATTTCATAGTAACTGCTTTGTGTAATGACCTCCAAGACGGACGTTCACTCGTCGCTTCTGTATTCTTCGTCGTCTTCGGCCTCTTTGTCACGAATAGACCGACCAGAGTATTTGCTGACAAGTTGAGCCTTCTGTGCGCGAGTTTCAATGACACCTATCAAAGGCGCAGAAAAACGTCAACTTCAACATGTTCACACCCGGGAACGATCTTTTAGGGTAGCACACCTGACTGTGCCAGTCGGAGCTCGAGCGCCGCCGTGGTGAACGCGTCATCATTTCCAATTTCCTCGAAACCGACCAACCTACAAAGAACGCCACCGAAAAGGTTTCATATGAGTCCTAAACGCGAGGAGGAAAATTTCCGCATTTGACGGCCCTTACCTATCCTTGGTGACACCGCCAACGAAGCTGATCACGCAGGGTAAGACCTTGATCTGCAGCTTGTCGACCAACCAGGGCACGTTCTCGACAAACACGCGAATGAATCGAGTCTTGAAATGATGTGGGGCGATGAGCTAAGTGAGACGAAAACAGGATCCGAAGTTAACGAATCATTCATTCCCGAGTGGTGATGAGGAGCGTAACGACGTCAAAAGGACGTACTTCAAGATGCTTGTCCATAATTTGGCAACGGCGGAAGTCACGATGGTAGAAGTGAATTACGCATCGCGCCTCGTTCCTGTAGATATCCAGGGATGTGGAAATGTCAATTGCAAACAGAGAGTCCTTAGAGGATTGACGACTCACGCACTCGTTTTGATGACTTCCTTCTCATCTGTTATTTCGGTGTAGCGCCCATGTTCCTGTTCGCGCAAGTCCCGCACCTTAGAAAGTCTAATGAAGTATCAGAAGCCTTATCCATCATGAAACGTGCTGTGGGGATAGTACATACTCGGTCTTCAATGCTTCCATCCGCTTCTCTCGTAGACGAGACAATTCCAGGTCATCTTCTTTTTCCAGCTCTGCGAAGAGCTCATCGTCGCTTGCCGCCTCGTCGTCTGCTTCTCCATCATCATTGTCTTTCGATTTCGGGGCGCTTGACGACTGGAAAGTTGTGGTTTGGACCCGCGAGGCGAGTTCGGCAACTTTAGAGTCAACGGGTGGTGTTGGAGGTCGAATGCTAGTGAAAGAGGACTTAAGCGCCCCAGTGCAAGGGTAATGATTCGGACTCACTAGTCAGCTGCTTCTTCGTTGGCCATGGTGGTTTGGTTGGTTTTCGCTAAAGGTGGTCGTTTGGAATGAGAGGTCAACCTTGTCGCGAGCCACTAACTGTGACGTGACCTGTTGTGACATTGGCCTGACTGCGTTAGTTCCGTCGACCACCATGGGCTACACAGTGTAAGTGCGCGGACCACCATACATCAGCAGCATCTCTGACAATCCCCTCTCTCTATCACCATCAGACTCGTGAGATGGAAAGACGCTGATGAGAAAAGTCAGCTCGTGAGCTTCGAACTGCTCCAGCCCTTCCCCAATCCGGCTTACCCGATGATGTCGCAGGTTTCGGAAGGATCGCACAGCAAATAAATGGGGTCCACGGCGTGAGCAGTGAAACCTACTGTATTGCTGGAGCACTTCTCACTGCTATTTCATCTAACAGGGAACGACAAAAGGTCAATGGCAACTTTACGCTCGTTTTTACAAATCAACCACCTGGCCTTCTCGAAGTATCAACACTATGACAACAGGAGATACTTGTTTCGTGCTCTGCGAAGATACATCTGCACCCGCTCACGTCTCTTTTGAAAATACAAGGCGGGCGGCTTTAGCTCAGGACCCAAATGCTCAAGTCCCAGCTCGGCCCCCTCATTATAAAAGTACCAGTCTCACGTTATCTCCTCCCACTCTCTTGGGACTTGTATTCCAGCAGATCGGTGGTGGAACCGTGTGGAGCAATCGTATGCCGGGAGCTTTACCTGATATCGAGATCAACGGTGCCGTTTTCCAAATCGGAGAGGATTTGATAATTCGGGTTGGGAGGGTTATCCAAAAGAACCAACCTCGTGGTCTGGTCATCGAGGTCTGTACTTCATTTACTCAGTATTCTGGGCAGTTGTTTGAGGGACTAAGCCTCGCCATGCCTCACTTAGGCCGAGCTTCTCCCATTGCCACGAGCTCCTGGGCCAGGCGAAGACCCAAGGCTGTTACAAGAACTCATTACCGCCGTCGCACCTGTGAGTCATCCAACCATAAGCAATTGGTATGCTCGCTTATTTCGCCTCAATAGGCGAATGCCGACGTCAAGGCAGTTTCGTTGACTGAAGACCAATGGCACGAAATCCTTGCCGGACCTGATCAGAAAGCCTCGGCGGCGAGCAACAGCGACGACGACTTGTTTACCTGGCCAGGGAAAGAAGACGAATCTACACCCCAGAAGGATTGGATTGGTCCAGAAAGGGAGAAACGATCGGCGTTCTTGCTCCTCAAACTGCTAGTCACCGAGGGCACTCAGCGATAGTTAGGAGTGGAGACAATGTGACCCCGTCTAATTGGCATTATCGAAGTAAAGCTCATAGCTATGCATCCGACGACGTTTAATCGAAACCGAAAAGAAAGTCGTTCTACACTGCGTGAACTGTCGGCTGAACACCCATCTTCTTGATGTTGAAGTTCGGTATCAGACAACCGGCGAAGGAGGCGAAAATACCAGATGGAATACCGATGATAAACACGTATCCTGAAAGCATGACCATCGTGTTTAGTTTTTATGTTTTTGCTTCCATGTGGATGGTAGGTAACAGAACCAACGCACCAAGAGCTTTCGAATATGCAGCGATGACGCCAGCTTGAACAGTTGGATCCAACGTCTTGATCATCTCCACCGACTGTTTCACAGCAGTAATGGCCTCGGGAGAAAGACCAGGTGCCTCGACGGCGATGAACGTGCCGAGCTTGTTGCCAAAGATGGTTCCGGCGATAGCAATGCCTAGGGTGCCGCCGAAGAATTGGGTGAAGTTGACCAATGCGGTGGATTGAGGGACCAGCTCCGGCTTATGGGAATACTCGGCTTGGATAGCAATGATACAGTTCTGTAGAGGAAGAGAATATTCCGTCAGTAACGTGTCGGATTTGGGAGCCAGGAAAATCTCGCTAAGCTTCTTGAGTCTTGACATACCTGAAGAGCGCATCCACATCCAAGACCTAAGAGGAACTGCATTCCGAGAAGGAAGCCGGTGCTGGGTGCGTGTTGGAGTTTCCAGAAGATGAGACCGCACGAAAGAGCAGCAATAGGAGGGGGGAAGATCAACCATGGGAGCGGGCGTCCCGTCTGTTTAGCAGACAGAAGCACGGGACCTTGAGCACGAGCGCTAAATCCGGAAAGGGCGATACTTACCAAGTGAATGACAGCTCCGGAAAGAGCACCACCGAAAATGATGCAGCACTAGAAATGACAGGGTCAGATGACAGTTACGATAGCTCACCCCAGAGAACTTACCATGAACGCCAGAATGTCGATACCCGAGCGAGTAGCGGTATGTTGCTGAGCAGATTGGTAATAGAGAGGGAGGTAGTAGACAGCACAAAGCATGATGAACATGAGAAAGAACTGTGAGGTGTCGGTCAGCATTTCAGCAAGAGGTAGACGACCAAAGGAGTTGGATACATACAGCCTCCAAGCAGCAGCCAATTTGTGCCCTGTTGGCCCACATAGAAAGAGGCATGATGGCCTTTTCTTCACCAACGTACCATTCCCAGCCGACGAAGGCTGCAAGGAGAACAGCGAACTGGCGAGCAATGTAAATGGATAGACAAAGCCAGAATTCGAAGAGAGTCACTTACGACGCAGAACAAGGCAATTACAGTCTTGTCATTCCAAGGTTTGGTGACACCTCCCCATTGCAAAGGCAAGAGAATGGACGTGATCATGCCGATGGAAAGAATGGAACCGATCCAGTCGATACCAGCAATCCTTCTCATAGTCTCCTTGAACCCTGCAGGTTCTACGTTTGAGTGCTTGGGCTTGATGAAGAACACAATCGTAGCGATGGTGATTGCGCCGAGCGGAAGGCTGTTGACGATAAGTAGGAAGCAATGCAAGTTAACGATCACAAGTAGATTCAGACCAATGATGAAATCTTACTTGATGTAGAAGCACCATCTCCAGGAGACGTGGTCTGTGAACGCACCGCCGAGAAGAGGGCCGATGACGTTGGAAAAGGCGAAGACACCTCCGAACAAACCGAAAAGGACTGGCCGCGTCTCCAGTCGGGTGACGACGGCCAAGATAGCAAGACACGATGTCTACTAGTAGACGTAAATCGAATATGGTCAAACGAGTGATTCGTCACAATATAAACAGCGGACGTACGAAAATTCCTGCAGCACCAAGACCAGCGATGGCTCGGCCAACAATTAGGGCCTCGACATTAGGAGCGGCTAGGGTGAAACGACTCTCAGTTGCTTTCTTCAAGTACGAGGCTTACATGGTGGCTTACCCCCGCAGATGGCGCTACCGATTTCGAAAACGATGACAGCGAAAAGATACACCCACTTGGTCGTGATGGCGGCCAGAAGTTTACCTATGTACGAGATTAGGGGGGAAGCTCGGTGATTCGGAGGCAGACCCAGCTTACCGTAGGTGAGGGTTAGACCACACTGCGTGAGGAAGTAAGCGGAGGCAATCCAAGTGACTTCGTCGAGCGCGTTGAATTCGGAAGCAATTCGCGGGATGGCAGTGGCGACGATTGTTTGGTCGAGAGCCACGAGCAGAGCACTACGAACAAGGGTGTTGTCAGCCTCGTGTCACAGGGCCAGTAAGGTGAATATACGCACGACAACAGCATACCGATGAAAATCAGAACCAACTTATAGCCACCGACAAGCTTCGACTCATCCTGCGGTGGTACAGCGGCGATGGCTTTCTCCGGTTCTTCTGGTGTTTCCTCCACGTCTTGCACGGGTGATGGGGAGCGGAGAGTCGCTGAATCGGCACGAGAGGGCGTTGAAGTATCTAGGCCTTCGAGCTTCTCAGACAGCATCGTTTGTTGCTATTACTCGTGCGAGTTGGTTGATAAGAGCGAAGGGGGTTGAGGGTAAAGTAAAGGAGCGGACCCAGGAGTCGAAGAGAGATGAGAGATGAGGAGGAGGAGGAGGAGGTATTACGGGCGGAGACCGACAAGAAATGGGTCAATTGGCGTTCTTGCGGTGCTGGGCTTTTATACGTATCCTTCCATGTATCCTTCCATGGCTGCCGACGGAGTGCCCTGTATATTGGACCCGGCGGCCGTGACATGCGAAGCTGTTTGTTCGCCAGGGACATGGCCCCGGAGAGGTTTGCGCAGCTTTAAAGTTCCAATGTTTGGACGCCGACTTGAGCCGGCAGGGGCGGCTCCGTGAGCAGGTCTCGGGACATTTGGTCGATTGAGAATTTCATTTTAAACGAATGCTTGAAGACGCAGAGTATCTAATAATCTCATAGATCATTCATTTGAGTAGGGCTATTGGACCAGATGGGATGGATTTAGGGGGTAAAGTGAGCTTGGCGGAGGCCAAGCGGGAAACCAAGTGCTTCTCACGGTTCAAAAGTGGCTGATGACCAACCCATGCTGACAAGTCCCAAAGGCTTCATGTCATTCCTCCTAACGTACAGATATCCCACCCTTGCTTGTAGAACCCTCCTTGCCCGGTCGTCTGGGTTTCCGCTCCTTTGATAAGGTTGACTGCTTCTCTCTCGGTGTCACTGGCATGCTAGGACCGAGTGTTTGGTCTCTGTCCATTTCTATGGGTCTCTATCGACGCGTTTGCTCACCTCAGTGGTTCTTTGTCTTTCAATCCGATCCGCTCGAAGCTTTGTTCAGACTTGAAGATTTGCCAATATCGTAGAAGAAGGCTTTGTGAAATGTGAAATTTCGAGATAGCCTCGATGTTGGCGTCTGTAACCGCCCAAATAACTTGAGTTGGTTGCCACGCACCATTAATTCTATCTTGGATTATTCTTTTGAGCAATAATCCATCAAATCTTGGGAGCCTGTCGTTCTCTATTCACCTGTTATTCCCGCAAATTATACTAGCTGAGAGAATTCTTAGTATCAAGCCATCTTACCACTCTTATGGAAGCGCGGGGCCAGAAGATGCCTCTCATGACTTCTGGCCAATGAGGAAGGTGGAATAGTCAGACTCGCAAGACTTCCCTGAGAAATAAAGGGGCGGAAATATGGCGCCAGTCCAGCAAGACAATATGAGCCCCCACATTCACGTGAAAATGAGCGAGTTTCCCTCTATGGCATCACTTGCAGGTTGCAAGGTGGCTGTCAGGATATGCTGTGCAATCAAGCAAGGCTCAGCGAACGTGGTTGACTTCAAAAAAGACCACTTGTGTCCTACCTTGTTGGCACCCTAAGATTAGTGGAAATGCAGCAAGAAATTCTTCTGTCTGCTTTCTTAACATCAAGCTATAATTAACTCTCAGTTTTATCCACGGAGGCTGTACCAATGCAACGACTTCTGGTGGATTATTATCACAGGTATCATCTTACGATTTTACAGAAGCGTCCGAGTCGGTGTCCGAAACCATCTCCTGGGATGCCGGACGCCCACCGAAGATGAGATAGCTAGACCCCACTTCTCTCATTGATAATTAAAAGTGTGTCAGAAAAAGAGTAGTGTCAGCTCGACTTACAGCTCTTCTCGAATGTTCTGCCCTCCTTACTCATCTCATCCCAATATCGTACCAGCGATTCAACGCGTTCACAGGCCATTTACCATCCTCACGCACTTCCAAATAACCTCTTGTCGAACATTAAGCCACCAACCCGCGAGTAAGTACCATACATCTCCGAGGTCGAACCGTCACATCGATAGGATGAACGTCGAAACCCCAATTTTATAACCGATGCGCCTGTAATGGGTCTGTTGATACAGCCCTAGTACTATTGTCGTCCCTGCGTGGATTATCTCCTGTTTTTCTGGCTTCATGTGCGTCATAAGTCTAGGTTGACTGGCACACGCACGATAAACTTCGGTCTCCACACCCCCTCCGGATTTATGCGGATCCGATCAAGATCTTTGACGGAATCTGGAGTTGCCCAAGGGACTCGGTTCTGAGAGTCGCTTGAACCGCCCGAGTGTAGGTTGCATGTAGGTACATCGGCTATCATAATAAGGAAGAAAGAGGGAGATAGGACGCCCCGACGGCGCAGCAGGTGACTTGAAGAACCTTGTGAAGCCCATCCTTCAGTTAGCCAGAGAAAGAAGACGAGTCCTCACCCCAGAATAATTGATTTGATCCAGAAAGAGAGAAACGAGCGGCATTTTACTCCTCAGGCTGCTCGTCACCGAAGGTACCCAGCGATAATGATGATAATTACGACGTGATCCGTCTAATTGGCATTGCCGAAATGAAACCCATAATTATACATCTGATAACAGCTAATTGGAAGCCGAAAACCAAGGTCGTTCTACACAGCGTGAGCTCCTGGCTGGACACCCATCTCCTTGATGTTGAAGTTCGGTACCAGGCAACCAGCCAAGGAGGCCAGAATTCCAGATGGAATGCCAATGATGAAGACGTAACCTGAAAAAATAATCACCATGATCAGTTTCCGTGTTCACGGATTTGCGTGGATGGTAGAACCAACGCACCAAGAGCTTTCGAATATGCGGTGATTACACCAGCTTGAACCTCGGGGTCCAGCGTCTTGATCATCTCCACCGACTGCTTCACAGCAGCAACGGTCTCTGGAGAAAGACCAGGTGCGTAGATGGCGATGAACGAACTGAGCTTGTTGCCAAAGATGGTTCCGGCGATAGCGATGCCGAGGGTGCCGCCGAAGTATTGGGTGAAATTGACCAATGCAGATGATTGAGGTACCATCTCTGGCTTCCTGGCGTACTCGGCTTGAATAGCGATGACGCAGTTCTATCGGGGAAGAGAATATTCCATCAGTAACATGTCGGATTCTGGCACCGCGAGTATTAAGCGTACCTGAAGAGCGCAGCCACACCCAAGACCTAAGAGGAGCTGCATTCCGAGAAGGAAGCCAGTGCTGGGGGTATGTTGAAGCTTCCAGAAGATGAGACCGCATGAAAGAGCAGAAAGAGGAGGGGGGATGATCAACCATGGGAGGGGGCGTCCCGTCTGTTTGGGACCAGACACAAGCACGGAACCTTGAGCACGAGCGCTAAATCCGGAAAAGGGGCGATACTTACCACGTGAATGACAGCTCCGGAGAGAGCACCACCGAAAATGATGCAGCACTAGAGATGCCAGGGTCAGATGACGGTTCCGACGGGTGGGCGCTCCCAGCGAACGTACCATGAATGCCAAGATATCGATACCCGAACGAGTTGCGGTGTGTTGCTGAGCGGATTGGTAGTAGAGAGGAAGGTAGTAGACGGCGCAAAGCACGACGAACATGAGCAAGAACTGTAAGGTGTCGGTTAGTATTTCACCGCAAATGTGGACTATGAAAGGAGTGGGACACATACACCCTCCAAGCAGCAGCCAATTTGTGTCCTGTTAGCCCACATAGAAAGAGGCATGATGGCCTTTTCTTCACCGACGTACCACTCCCAGCCGATGAAGGCCGCAAGGAGGATAGCGAACTAATGGAGCAAGGTGAACAGATTGACCAACAGTGAACCAAAAAAGAGTCACTAACGACGCAGAACAAGGCAATGACGGTCTTGTCGGTCCAAGGCTTGGTGACACCTCCCCATTGCAAAGGCAAGAGGATGGACGTGATCATGCCGATGGAAAGAACGGACCCGATCCAGTCGATACCAGCAATCCTCCTCATCGTCTCCTTGAACCCTGCAGGCTCGACGGTAGAGTGAGTCGGCTTAATGAAGAACAGGATTGTAGTGATGGTGATTGCGCCGAGTGGAAGGCTGTTCATGGACGGGCAGGGAGCAAGGTCAATTAGCAACCACGAGCAAGCCCAGTTCGACGATAAAAGCTTACTTGATGTAGAAGCACCATCTCCATGATACGTGATCGGTGAACGCACCGCCGAGAAGAGGGCCGATGACATTGGAAAAGGCAAAGACACCTCCGAACAAACCGAAAAGGACGGGCCGCTTCTCTAATCGGGTGACGACAGCCAAGATGGCAAGACACGACGTCTAGAAGCGGAATATCTTCAATCGACTGAGCCGTCGCGATATAAGGAGCGGACGTACGAAAATCCCTGCAGCACCTAAACCAGCGATGGCCCGGCCGACGATTAAAGCTTCGACGCTGGGAGCGGCTAGGGCGAAACGGCTCTCAATTACTTCCTTCTAATACGAGACGTGCATGATGGCTTACCCCCACAGATGGCGCTACCAACTTCGAAGATGATGACGGCGAAGAGATACACCCACTTGGTCGTTACGGCGGCCAGAAGTTTACCGTAGGTGAGTGTGAGACCGCACTGAGTGAGGAAATAAGCCGAGGCGATCCAAGTGACTTGATCGAGCGCATTGAACTCGGAAGCAATTCGTGGGATGGCAGTGGCGACGATCGTTTGATCGAGAGCCACGAGCAGAGCGCTACGAACAAGGTGTTGTCAGCTTTACACCGCGAAGCCAGTGAAAGGTGGATCTACGCACGACAACATCATACCAATGAAAATCAAGACCAACTTATAGCCTCCCACAAGTTTCGACTCATCCTGCAACGGTACAGCGGCAACGGCTTTCTCCGGTTCCTCTGGTTTCTCCTGTGCGGGTGAATTAGAACGGAGAGTCACTGAATCGGCGCGGGAGTTCGGGATAGCTTGGGCTTCGGTCTTCTCGGACAACATGGTTTTTCGACGAACTTCCTGTTACTCGTGCGGATTGGTCGAGAGGAGTGGAGGGGGTTCGAGGGTAAAGTAAAGGAGTGGACCCCAAGGAGTCGAGAAGAGCGATGAAGAGGTGGGGGAGGGGTATTACGTGGCGGAGAACGACAAGAAATGGGTTGATGTTCTGGCGGTGCTGGGCTTTTTATATTTATC
This sequence comes from Tulasnella sp. 424, assembly GCA_019633425.1. Taxonomy (NCBI): domain Eukaryota; kingdom Fungi; phylum Basidiomycota; class Agaricomycetes; order Cantharellales; family Tulasnellaceae; genus Tulasnella; species Tulasnella sp. 424. Next base: position 80,188 of record WSUB01000085.1, on the reverse strand, counting down.
GTTCCATGAGTAGCCACCGCAAAGAGTGCCCTGTATAGTGGCCCGGCGGCCGTAACCACGCGACAGTGTTTGTTCGCCAGGGACATTTCTCCGGAGATGTTTGTGCAGCTTTAGAGTTCCAATGTTTGGACACCGACTTGAGCCGGCGGGAGCAATTAGCTGAACATTTTACCCATTGAAAAGTCATCTTAAGCCGATATGAGGTATAAGGAACATCCCAGGAACCATTATATCATTTATTTTCGCAGTTTTCTGGAGAGGAAGAGACTGCTTTTGAGGAGAACAACAAACGGGAGTGTGGACCGGCATCGGGTATTAGGGGTGGGAAGTAGACGCTTCACGGTTCGAAATGTGTCAATGACCAACTTGTGCTGACATACTCAAATGTCCCCACCCTTTTTGTGTGGTCGCCAAGCTCTCCTTGCTCGGTCCTCTCGGTCTCCACTCCTTTGATAAGGTGGATTGCTCCTCGCTTGGCGTCATTGGCATGCTGGATCGAGTATTTGGCCTCTATCCATCTCGATTTGGTCCTTTTCGGCACCTTTGCTCCTGTCAGTATTTCTTGCGGTGTCCCTCAACTTGATCCTCTAAGTTGTTCGCGCTTGACGATTTTGCCAACACCAAGCAATGCGAAAGAAATTTGTATCGGCCATGTCTTACTTATAATGCCGCTTATAACGCCGCCAAAAGGCACATGCATTACGATCAACTCGGAATTCAATGCCGATGGGAATTTTGACGGGGTCAACTAGTCCGAACCGGTGAGATTGATTGAATACCGACCCCCAATTGCTGCGGGGAATGGATGGGTTGCAGTGGTGTGCTAGCTGGCTTGCAGTGCAGCATGCCGTAAAGTAGACAGGCATGGTGAAATCTGATATTCCAAGGGACCCTGCCGTCCTAGGTCGGTAACCGCTTCAACGGCATGGATTGGTTGCCCCACACACATCAGTTCTGTCTTTGACTATTTCGAACGATGGTACATTGAGGCTTGAGCGGTGGCCGCTCTCTATTCATCTGTTCTTCTCAAAAATCAGACGAGTTGAAAGGATTCTTAGTTCCAAGCCCAAGCCATCGTACGACTCTTGTGGAAGAGCGCGAGTCTAGTCGAGCCAGAAGGCGTCTCTAGGAGACTCTGGACAATTAGGAAAGTGGACCAATCAGATTTTCAAGATTTCCCCTGAGCAATAAAGGGGCGGAAATATGGTACCAGCCCAACAAGACAACATTTGCCCTCATCTTCATGTGAAAATGCGTTGAGCCTCCCTGTAGGACCATTTGAAAGCTCCCAAGTATATTTCTCAGGGTATTCTGCGTCATGAAGCAAGGCTCCGCGAGCGAGGTTGACTTCCAAAAAGGTCACTCGTTCGTGACTTGTTCACTACCCTGAACTCTGCCATGAAAATGTACCAGCCAATTCCTCTATCTGCTTTCATAACATCAAACCATTATTTCTATCAGGTTTATTGACGGATACTGTATCAATTGAGCCGGTTTGGCTTGAATGGGACGATATTGGTGGATGATTATCGAGTAATCATCTTACGATTTTACAGAAGCCTCCGAGTCGGTGTCTGAATGCATCTCCTGGGATACCGGACGACCACGAAGGTGGGATAACCAGACCCACGATGCTCCCCTTAATAAATTAAATGCGCAAAGAAAATGTGGTGTCAGTTCGACTTATTGTGCCCCTCGAACGTTCTGCCCTCCCTTCCTACTTACCTCATTTCCATATCGTACCACCAATTCAACGCAATCACAGGCCCTTCGCTAACAGTACCATCACGACGCCGTTCCATAAAACCTTCTTGGCGAACATGATGCCACCAGCCTGCCGGCAAGTACAATGCGTCTCCAAGCTCAACCGTCACCTTGATAGGGTGAACCTCAAAGAGCGCTTCTGTTCGGATGCGATCGAGATCTTTGACGGGATCTAGAGTTGCCCAAGAGACTTGGTTTTGAGGGTCGCTCGGAGTGAGGACAAGCGGTGACGCTGGGTCTGCCCGAGTGTACGTTGCATGTGGGTACATCCGCTCTGATAACAAAAAGAATTAAAGGAATAGGAAGATAGGATATCCCGGCGGTTTAGTCTGTGGAGCGCTCGAGAAATATGGGGGAAACAGTGGCTTAAAAACCTTGCAAAGCCCACCCTTCAGTTGGGGGTAGAAGCGTAAAATGCTTTCGGCCGCGGACTACGGTGTACACGTTCTCGTAAGGATCTGCAAAATGACCGGAGGAAGATCATGGCGATCATCCGAAAGTTAAAAACGCGAGGATGGGTGCCTTTGCAAATGAGCGCTCGTATAAAAATGGACTTACCGCTGTGCGCCGAAGTGATGGACCTCGAGTCCCCGATCCAACTTGATCCGCCCAAAGAACGCCAGGTACGGGCACGAGCACAGTTTGTTTATGGTTGGGCGATGCATCAATTTTTAAACACGCCAGGTCGGAGGAAAAATCCCGTGTACGTCAAAAAAAATCGGACCTCATGTCAGTCCATTCAAACCCCAGATACCAACCAAAGATAAAGTGAAGTAAAAGGAGAGGGAAAGGTCTTACAGATTGACGGCCTCCGGAGGCTTATCTAGCGCTTCCGACGCCCAAGGGATATCGGCGGGGACATCGCCTCGCAACGAGGCGAATTCACCCTCAGGATCATTTAAGTTCCCATTCTGGCTTTGTAGATAAACTACCTCTCCTGGTAAGACGCCGAATTTGGGTGGCTTTGGCGAGCCCAGCGATGACGGCGCTGCGGATGGCAAACTCGGGGAGCCATCGAGGTTCCCGACGGCGGCTTCTGACGCGCTACTTCCTATTTGGGCCAAATCACATAAAAACACAAGGAGTCCAGGGAAAACAAAATGGGAACCCGGCGAACCGAAGAGGGGAAAAAGAAGCAACAGGGTGAGCGTTGCTGGCTTGCACACACGTTGTGATAGATTATGATGATGATGGGGATAAGACAGAAGAAAAGGTGGAGACGGGGAGGAGGGAGTTGGCCTGTGCTCACCTGATGAATGTGAGAACTGCGGATCGAAGAGAATGGAGAGGAGGTCTGACATGGTCATGCGTTGCGTATGAGGTTCCGTGAAGTACGTCGTGATACCGTCGGGCCCCAATTTGAGCGCGTCGGCATAGCTTTGTTGGTCGGGCAAGCCGCAGCGGCATAACCCGTAGAAGCGCCAGGGATCAGAGCGTCAGGATCCCGTTTCTATGTACGTTCAACAAGCGTACTTTACCCATCAGGGGTGACGGCTACCGACACCGGTTTATTTCCCATTCGAGAGCACAAATATTCGTTTGTCCATTTGATTGCAGGGAGCGTGTGCACGTTGAAGCTGCCTGGTCAATTTTTAGCGCGGAATTCGTCAAGAGAGCGCCCGAAGATTCGCCCAAATATAGCAGCGCGAGAAAAGGTAAAATATTCGCGGAGACAGAAAGTTCAAAAGTTTGGTGGCGTTGGTTCGGGCATCGTGGAAGTTGGTAGCTATCAGCATCTCAGACTGAGGCGCATTTCGGGGGCAGCGGGGCACCTCTAAACAGAACTGGTCTGGAAATGTGAACCAGACGAGCAAATTCCAGAGGAGTTGGAGGTTTATTCCATATCTCGATCGTAGAACCATTGAGCTCTGAGTCATTCAGAATGCACGTTTTGAGCATGCATTGCCCAGAGAGAGGGCTCCGTAACCCGTACCTTGGTAATCCCTAGCTATGGCCCGGAGCAGTGCCTATGACATGCGCATGATCGCGTAGTCAACGCTGTCAGCACATCGCCTGTGATGGAAAACCTCCATGCTCACGTACAGTGTCCATGGGAGGTCAGCGAGTGAGTTGGTGACAGAGAGGCGCTTAAGTGAGGGAAGTTAACCTGAGCGTGTGTATCGAGGCGAGGTGAGGATCCAGGCCGTTATTTCAGTTCAGACCCTCCAATTCCCAATATCCTCCTCCTCTTGTCTCCGTTCTTCTCCTCTCCTTGTCCCCTCCATCCAACTCGCTCTGCCATCACCCAGCTCAGCGAAACGACCCAACCATGGATCCTTTCGGAGCTGCAGTGCCAAACCGAAACGAACCAGCACCTCCACCATACCTCTCCCAAGTCGAATACGACGAAAAGGTTGCAGACGCTCTCCAACGTTCGCTCGTTCTCGAAGACGTAAACGATCGCAGACCAACTTCAAGGCAACGATGGTCTGCAAATTCACCTGGCTTCCAACAGACCACCAGACAGTCACCTCGGCCTGTAGTCTTGCCATCACCACCCGGGACTGCGAATACCGCGGACTCAAGATTAGGCCGAGCCGGAAGTTCATCATCTCATCATCGTCAAAATTCCATCTCAAGCAGTAGTAATGGGACTGCAAGCAGCTACTCTAGCTCGCGACACTCCAAAGAGCGCCCCGCATGGTACAATGAAGCTGGTTTGGGAGGCCGAGGGAGTGGTCGGTTGTTCGTAAGCAGCCCAGCTACTATGTCGAATGGAACGAGCGCATCTTCTGGTCCTTCGTCGCAACCTGTTTCACCTGTCGATGATACTGGGTATCATCAAAGACGGTATTTCCCGTTGGATGAGGAGGCTGGCATCGACAACCCACCCCCACCGTTCCAAGCGGCGCTCACAGCGCCCACACCTTCATCCCAATCCCCCGCACGCTCAACCCCATCCGCACGCTCGTCATACGATACTGTTACCTCTTCCTCAGGCTATCCGAACGCCACATCATCTCCACGTACGTCCTACGACGGTGCCGCTCCTCGTCTCTCCACCCCACATTATCCTGTTGTTGAGCCTCATGTTGGGCAAAGAGGGACCTACCCCACTCCATCATCATCATCAGGTCAAGTCTCGCCATCTGCGGCCAGGAGACGCAGAGGATCATCGGCCTCGTCTTCGTATGGTGCAGTAGGAGGCGGCTTTGCTGCTTCCTTGTCGGGCGCGGGCCCGGTCCCGACTGCAATCAACGGCCATGGCCCGCAGCTCGTGGTCGATAAGGCTCTGGCTTACGGTAAAACATCCAGTCCCGGATTGCCTCAAGGTGCAGCACCTCCTGCTGCGACGGCCTTCTATGGGTGAGCTTATACCTCCACTCTCTTTTTGGGTTGGGCTTCGGCTTCGGTCCGGGATAAGCTGACCGACGAAACGGCTTTCTCCTTTTGACAGATCTGCCGTGTCTGCTATCTTACAGTCACAAGCGACTGCCGCGCCATCCTCTAGCTCTTCGTCCATGTACAATACATATTCCTCATCGTCGTCAAGACCGGCGTCTCAGCGCGATTCAACGGTTTTGAATTCCCCGAACTCCTACGCTTCTGCTCCCAACCCGACGGCTTCTTATACACAATCCGAACCCTGGAGACCACCCTCGGCACAAAGCTTCATGACCAATAATAGTGCTCCGGCCGGCCGACCCACCTTGGGCGAACGACGGGCAAGTCGAGACAGCATGGTAACGACGGTTTCAGCTCCTGGATGGGGTCCTCGAGACCGACCACACTCCCGGAGCAGCAGTACGGCTTTTGCGGGTTCTCAAATGACGCCAATGCCACCCGTACGACCGCCTTCATCAACCGACCAGAGGCAATCGTATCCGCCTTACCCAACATCCACGACGTCCCCCGTGGCAACTCCACATCCCACCGACGAGTTCAATCCGTTCGCCGCGGTGGGTGTAACAAGCGCTCCTACGCCGTTGGCTCAGAAGAGACAGTCGACCCCGGCCTACTACCCCGGTGTCGTGTCAGGTGGTCCGCCCTCGGGCGCTGGAATGCCAAGTTCAAGCAATACTACTCCGTGGGTACCGCCCGGAGCCGCCCGTCCGGCCAATGTGTACGGAAGAAGGTTCGGTTAGTCCGAGTTGAACAAGTGTTGAGTATATGAGACTTGAGAAGCTCTCTGCTCGTGCTTCTTTTTCTCTTCTCTCCCCCTATGGACTGGGCTCCCATGTGGTCACGTCGTTTGCGGACGAATCGTTGCGGCTCTTTGAGATGCATTACTCCGAGGTCCGCGCGCGAACGAGTTCTTTCTTTCTACTTTTCCTCGTGATGATAGACGGTCTCCCTCTTGCACTTAAGCAATTACGGTTCGTTGCGGTCTTCAAGGACTGGACTCTTTGGACGGCATTATTATCCCTGCCGCTTATGCGTGCTCCTTCTCGCTTTTCCTCCTTTTCCCTAACCTTCGATTTGACCCCCTCCATATGTCAGTCTGGTGCTTCTCCTATTACTTCCAATCTCTTCCATCTACTTGTATTATTGGGCTTTCCGAAAGCTGGTTTTCCTCTAAAACACGACAGGGCCACTCCTTTGTTCTCGACTTATCCTTTTCCATGCTATCTATGCTAAACTTTGTCACTCTCGTCCAATTTCGTAGATTACGCAATTTCCTCCTCTTTTTCGGCCGCCGTTCTTTCACTATCTCCTTAATTTACTTACACTGCATCGGCTGATGTTGTATGCTCTCGCCGCTACTGTCCTTTCTTCCTCTATCTCTCTGTTGCACTTCCGGCCCTCCTCAATCACTTTTCACTCTTTGTTTCGTTTCCTTCAATTTTACCTCATTGTCTCCTTCTTCTTTTTACTGCTAGCCTTTAAATGTTATCAAATTGTAAATCACCGTGGGTATTATAGAGACGCTCGTTCCATTCTCAGTGCTTCCGGTGCGTACACAAACGGCTGTAATCGGCGTTGTGGGTAGCCAGCCCAGAGGCTTTTCTCGGTAAACACCTGCTTCAGGCGTGTTTTTCTTTATACATACGTACTGAAGGAGGTTAATACGGGGTAGAATGATCTATTCGGAGAGGCGGAACGTGCAGATGTGGGCACTACCGAACAGCACCGGGCGAGATAACGTTGGGCGGCAAGCCTTGGCAGGGTTGGCTGGGAAAGTTCAAGTCGATTCCGGTCTTGTACACGCGCAATATGTACGTCAGGAATAGTCTGGTTCTGCCATCCAGTTTGAAGTTCGGAGGTCTTATGATGTAGCCGAGTTAACCGTCCCTGCACCAAAGGCCTGAGATTTTGTGGAGTCGGTTTCTGCTTCGACAGCGTTTCCGTCCCATCGGAACGCCCCAAACATGCGTCATCTGTGACTTGGAACGCGACGCCCGGGAGCCGATGACGCGCCAAGAACACGGTCGTGTCATAATATGTGATACAGAATTTTGAACCCATGTCAGTGAGCATTTGGGTGTGAATCGGCTTTGGCATGGCATGGCTTGGGTCATTTCGAAGCCGTCGAATCCTCGAATATGGCCCTTTACTTATCGCCTCTCCTGGCTAGCTGGCCGAGCACTCAAAGATTTTCTTAACTCTCATTCTAGAGCGCTTCGTATAGATAACAAGGTAAACTCATTTTTGCATAAGATTCTGCAACGAACAGCCCATAATTAATTATAATAAGCTCCGGAGGGTCCGCAGACGCCTGGGCACTGCCTAGTGTAGTGAAACACGGTTTCCGAATACCACGTACCTGTGCTGCGTGACTGGACAACTACGGTTAACGAGATGAACGTAAACTAAGGTCGACTTTGCCACAGCTACTACATAGCTCTCAGGCAAGCACGTGCACGTGAGGGTGTTCACCACGGTCCCGGCACAGCTCTCTGGTCCTCCTCTCCTCGCCACCGCCATCCACCGCCTTTCGTTGGTTTACTTGGGTCTCCCGACTGGAATAGCATTATCGGTAGTAGATTCGAGACCTAGGGTTGCCGCCGTGTTTGCAGTCCGAGACGCAGAACGCAAGCTCGCGATCAAGCGATGAGGCCTCCACTCCGCGAACGAGATCCCCTGCCGGCCGCGCACAACCTTCCGGCCCACAGGTCCCGCTAGAAAATCTGTACCTGATCATCTGTCTTTATCATTGTCCAGGTAGATATCTATTTATAGTACGACGGCTACCGAAAGCTTTAAATTTTGGCGTTTGTCGCAAGCTTTGCGTAGTCTTCGACTTTTTTATTTTCTCCGTTTCTCGAGTTGCTTCACTCTTGTGCCATATGCAATATCTCGCTGCGGTACTGTATAATGGAATTCCTCACTCTACAAGTGTTTCTAATAACCAGTATTTACCGTAGCGTCGGTTGAGTGACAGGAACGTGGGTTGGACTATCGGACCCCCGGTCCGGATGTAAGCCGATGGGCATAATACACGTATATATAGTATATGCATAAGAATCATCTAAACCACGTAAACTACGAGTGCTACTTTACTTCGGTCAGTAGACTAGAAAGTCAGAGGGCTGGGTGCAGATCCAGACGGACCAATTGCAACTCTCTGCCGGACCAATTCCTGATTCGGTCAGTATCTCCGAGTGGGACGAAAGTCCAGATATCCTCTCCCCCTCTATTCTGTACGCCTTTGCCTCCCAGACTACTACGCTCAGTTATCGCCGAGGTGTACACCCGCTTCTCTTCCATTAAGCGGGAGGCCGTAGTGGTGTGGAAAGGTCATTCCGATTGGGTCCACCTGCCAGAAAAGGACTGATTTTCCTCCACTTCATGATGCTTACACGAAATCAACCTCCCTGACCCTCCGGAAGCGCTCATGGCTCGATATCTATATCGGAGAAGAAAAATGGCAAGAGATCGGAATGGGATACTTACCCCTGGTCCTTGAAGCCGGAAGCCTACCCCAAAGTCTGGCTCTCGGAATACGGACACTGGTTTTCCTCGATCTCCAGGTTCTGACAAAATCTTTTTGGACGTTCGAGGCCATTTAATTGCCGCGGCCAATTTCTCTGATCTGGTACAGTAGACTTTCTGAAGCCTTCGAGCTGAGATGAAAGAAGAATATGGAAGGGTCGGGCACAAACTTCGGATTACCTCGTTTGGGAAGGACCCTTCTATGCACTCGAATCCCAGTCCCTTGGCAATACTGGCTACCTCACAGAGCAAGAACTCCGAGGTTCTGGGTACTCCATTATTTCGGTACCCGAAGCATGCATATGGGGAATACACATAGCTCCTCGCGGTCAGGAGGCATTGATCAAGGACGCAAGTATCGCTGATCAAGATGTAGTATGCACGGACGACTGCTATCCTCTAATTACTGAGGCCTGCAGCACACTGGGAGTTGAACTCTAAGCTGCTTCGGACGGGCGATCGGCAGCCCTCTCGCAGCTTCTCGGAGACGTTATTGGCGATTTCCTTGGCTTGTTTTGACTGCGTGTACCCAATGGAATGGAACGAGTCTATTACGGTGCATCGCACACAAACCCCTTCTGGGGTATCGTTGACAGCCCACTCTCGGCTTTGACCGCTCCTACTATCCCTCCTCGTCGACATCTCTCAACTGGCATGCAGGAGGGAGCCTTTGAGCACCGAATTGTGTGGTATTTGTGTGTCGACTGGAGGAGTGGTGTGGGAACCGTCAATTGGGTGCAGATTCGATTGAGGTCTGCTTAGCGGTTACTGGCAGGTTTACTCTTTCTTTGCATCTACCCCCACCTGAGACCCCAGCGAAGATCTTCCTTCCTTCCCTGACATCCAGCCTAACGGTACTTGCTATCACTCCCTCCCTTCCCTCGACAGCATCCTTCTTCCCGAGATCGCATCATGCAATTCACCCCTGCCGCCCACAAACGAGTCCTTGGGACTTGCGTCTGTCTTCTTCTTTTCCTCAGCTTCCTATTTCACGATGTACGTACTGTCCCTATTCTCGTTTTTCTTCCAGATTCCCTCTCCGTCGACGACCTCCGATCGCTGACCTTTCCCTACCCGTATCGATTCAGACTGGGGACGTAGTCCTCCTATCTACCTCTGCGGTAAGTCAAGCCTCTCCTCCTACAGAGCATGGGCTCATACTAAATGACGCGGATCGTACTTCGGCAACGTCTTAGTATGCCAAGATCCAGCCAATCGTCGCCAAGGCTCTCGACGCGTACCATGCCACTCTCGCCGTGGCTCAACTAGGAGTCGACTGTGTCAGTAGCGGCCTCGACTGGGTCGTCGAGTTTACTACATGGCTCCTAGAATCATCAGGCATCGTACGTCTCGTTTTTCATGACATTCCATTCACCCCACTGACATCCTACTACCATGTATACCGCCTAGATCGAAACTCTACCCATCCCCAACGACATTTTTATTCCCAAGAGGGCTCGCTTTGACAGCTGGGGCAAGCAGCCTATCAACTTGCCAGTCCCCTCTCGGACTTGGGCGCAACGCAACCGCGCTGGAATACCTGAAACCGGCGATTCTCCTACTTCGACCAAACCAGCTCCCCTCCTTCCACCGCCGACATCCCGCGACGTCGACACCACGCCTGCGCCCTGGAAACCCCGCAAAGCCGACTACTGGAGTACCGCCCGGTTTGCTCAGGTTAGCACGCCGGCATCCAAGACGGGGGCTACCGTCCGAGCTCGCCGGGAAGCTGCCCGTCTCGACACGATCGCAGAGGACTCCTCAGCCACCATTCCCGGCCCCAACACCCCTTCAACACTCATCGCCACCTCGCCTTTCCCCACTACTCCTCCAGCGACCACCATCACCGCGACCAAGCGATCCGCTGGCGCGGCCACACAGGATGCGGTGGGAGAGCCAAGGACACCCGGCGACTCGGGGGCCGCTTTGTCGACGCAAGTCAGCGGCAGGGCACGCAAGACGGGTCTCTTTGGAGAGTCGCGGTGCGTTTATCGTTTCCTTGCTTTTCCCTTTCTCATCATGAGAGCCGTCCACTAAAGGACCTTTTTTTCGTTTTCGATTTTGTAGACCCGAAGTCGCAGCTGCCATGGCGTCTGCGGGCCGATCGCGGCCGATCGCTCAGGCTAATATCGACCGTATCGAGAACGCCAGTAGACGGCCCGGCTTCAAGACCAGTGGGCGGAGAAGAAGAGAACTTGCCGTTGTAACTCCTCTGGAGACGATCGCAGAGGATGACAGGGTCGTCACCTTTTCGGATGAGCTTCAAGTACGGGAGGTGCCAATTTGGATATTCGATGAGCTAGCCCGACAGGAGTTCGTATCCGAAGAGATGGAGCGCCACATTGAGGCCGCTTATTGGGCCTGGGTTGAGGAGGAGAAGAAGATGCTCCCTCGGGTTAAAGCGATGCTTAGGAGGATCCGGGTCGAAATCAATGCGCGACGTGTCGCGACATCTGGTCGGTGGGCTCGGGTGCGAGCCGTTTTTCATCGTGGAACGGCGTAGGGCTGGCGAGTTCGCTTGCTTGGTGCCTGACGGACTTGTGCTTTTTTATTCTATTAATATCGCTTTGATTTTTATTTATTTGGGGTCTGGAAGCTTTGGGGGTTTGTCCCATGCTTCGCGTTGTATTCTCTCTTTTTTTATTTTCTGTGCTTCTCGGATCGGCTTTTGTTTTTCTTTATCCTCTGTATTTATTTGGAGTACCGGCTTCTTATTCAATCCACGATGCATAACGGAGAACTCTGTACAGCAACATGGGTTATAAGAACTACAGGCGGGTATCAAGAAACGAATCTCGATCAGTCTCGAATATCTCGCGAATCATCGTTCCGTCCCCGCTGGTTTGGGCTCCCGACGCGCGCGGGCGGCAAGGTTCAAAGCGTCAGCTGCATCTCGAGTATCTTCGATTTCCTCAAAGAACTCGAAAGGTGTATCGCGTCTTCGTGATCCTGTTCGCGGTAGACGTAGGTAAGGCACCTCTCAGCCCACGCCGTTCCGTGCCTATTGCCAAATGTCGATATGAATTTGCAGGGCTTCTGAGAAAAGCTGAACGACCTGGGTGTACTTTTGTGCACCTCGGCGAGACCCCACAAAGCAGTCGCTCTCCCTCTCTGTCGGCCATGTCGGCGCAGACTTGGGCAGCCTCGAAGCATAAGTCAGCGCGGCGTTGCTATTCTCGACACGACGCCGATGCACATGATCTAATTGAGATAGATTTTTAGAGTAGTTTAATAAGGTCATATGCGGGAGCTCTCATCCATGATATGTACCATGCAGATAAGGATGTCGATACCGCAGCGAGTAGCGCCGTGCTCCTTAGCGGATTGGCAGTATACGGGAAGGTAGTAAGTGACGCAGAGGAGGATAAGCATGATGATGAACTAAAAAAAGTTAGAGGGTTAGTAATCAACCCATTCGAGGACCCACGGGGAGAAGGAACCTACAGCCCCACACGATCACCATCTCTCGCCCAGCCTTTACCGGCAAAGACGAATGGATGGTGCCCAAGCCTTGACCGGCAAGGGCACGTTCGGATGGGAGACAGCGATCCCTCACTCAGCCTTGATCGGCAAGAGCGGGTGGATCGTGCCCCACTGGCAGCCTTGACCAGCAAGGGCAGTCTCCCGACGACCGCTGGTGTAGAGCACATAGACTAAACTGACGGTGCCCAAGCCCTCTCTGGCATTTCTCTTTTCTTTAGATAAACTGTAGATGCGCGAACGACCTATAAAAGGCGTTCGCTTCGTAGTAGTTTGAATATTATCATCAATTCCTATTTATCTACGACTCTGCGTACTACGCTACCTACCCCGTCCACCGCTGCTCAACACAATCCATGTCCGCGGCTTCATCCGGGCCGAAAGACGGCGGATACCAAATTAAGAGCAAGATAGGAAAGCTTATGGGTTATGTAGGTTCTCCAATTTCAGGGACATCTGAAACTGATCGAAGTAATGACGTTGGATAACAACTCATGATGCTCGGATGCTGCGACGATTCTTTAAGACACGAAGAATGAACAACCGGAATCGTATAACAAATCAATCGCATGTCAACAGAGCAAGGATCGTGATTGGAGAAAATACCACAAATATACAACTAGCAAATCAGAGCTCGAGTATTTGAGAAACATCAAAAAAGGCAAGTTTCTCATTACAAAGGACAATAAGTATCTTTCCAAAGAGGATAACCTGACATCCGTAATTGCCCCAGTATGGTGAAGGAAGCCAGAATAATCGGGAGGAAGATAGTGTTATCCAATGATCTTGGAACTCTACAGTTGAACAGCCGAGAAGATCGGATGGAGTGTCAAGTCTTTGAAGTGTGTTGACATCCCATGCGGCAAAACCGCCATCCCAATAATTTGCCATGAGATGATTGCCATTGGACGAGAAGCGGACGGACGTAACCAAACCGCTGGGCCCTGTGAGTGGGTTTCCGAGCTCCTTTCGGGTCTGCGCGTCCCAAAGTCGAACCGTTTTATCGTAGGATCCGGATGCCAGATGCCTGCCATCGGGTGAAAAGCAGACAGAGCTAACACAATTACTATGGCCCTCGAGTGGTTCACCAACACCGCTCCCGGTCTGAGGATCCCAAAGCCGAATTGTCCTGTCATCGGATCCGGATGCCATAAGCTGGCCATCAGGTGAGAAGCAGATGGACCTAACCCAGTCGCGATGACCCCGGAGTGGTTCACCGACTACTGTTCCAGTTCGAGGATCCCAGAGTCGAATCGTCCGGTCAGAGGATCCGGACGCCAGATGCCTGCCATCGGGTGAGAAGCAGGCGGACCTAACCGAGGCACTGTGACCCGTGAGGGGCTCACAGATCGCCATTCTAGTTTGCGGATCCCAAATTCGAATTGTCTTGTCATAAGAGCCGGATGCCAAAAGCTTGCCATCGGTTGAGAAGCAAAGGGACACAACCTCCTTGCTGTGACCCATGAGTGGTTCACCAACCATCGCTCCGGTCTGACAATCCCAAAGCCAAACTGACCCATCACTGGATCCGGATGCCAGATACTTGCCATCGGGTGACAAGCAGATGGACTGAGCCGACTTTCTCTGGCCCGTGAGTGGCTCACCAACTGCCATTCCGGTCTGAGGCTCCCAAAGTCGGATTGTCATGTCATCGGATCCAGATGCCAGAAGCCTGCCATCGGGTGAAAAGCAGACGGAATTAACCCAATCGCTGTGACCTTTGAGTGGTTCACCGACTGCGACACCAGTCCGAGGATCCCAAAGTTGAACTGTTGCGTCAGAGGATCCGGATGCCAGAAGCGTGCCGATAGGCGAGAAACAGACGGACGTGACATAGCTTCCGTCACCGGTGAGTGGTTCACCAACAGCGGTTCCGGTCTGAGGATCCCAAAGTCGAATCGTATGGTCGTCGGATCCGGATGCCAGAAGCTTGCCGTCGGGTGAGAAGCAGACGGCCGTAACCGAATTACGGTGACCCTCGAGTGGTTTGCCAACCGCTGTTCCAGTCTGAGGATCCCAAAGTTGAATTTTATTGTCCCAGGATCCGGATGCCAGAAATTTCCCATCGGGTGAGAAGCAGACAGATGTAATAGAGCTGCTATGACCGGCGAGTGGCTCGCCGACCGCCGTTCCAGTCTGAGGATCCCAAAATCGAATTGTCTCGTCCCAGGATCCGGAGGCCAGAAGCTTCCCATCGGGTGAAAGACAGACAGACCGAACTCGCCCGCTGTGATGCGTGAGTGGCTCATCGATTGTCGTTCCGGTCTGAGGATCCCAGAATCGAATCGTCCAGTCGTCGGATCCGGATACCAGACGCCTGCCATCGGGTGTGAAGCGGATGGACGTAACAGAGTCGCTGTGACCCATGAGGGGTTCACCAATCGGTGTTCCGGTCTGAGGATCCCAGAGTTGAACGGTGTTGTCACCGGATCCAGATGCTAGGAGCTTGCCATCCGGTGAAAATGCAACTTCGTTCACCTTGCCACCGGTCGATCGGGTCCAGAGATTCGATGGCCAAACTGAAGTCCCGTGGTCTTGAAGAGTTCGAACTTTCGCGTGTTTGCCGTACAGGCTCCATATTTCCGTCTTTACAGGACAATGAGGAAGCGCTGAAGCATAGATATGCAGCGGTCCGAATGAAATGGGCTCCGAGTACATGGTGATGAAACGCTGGATATCATTCCACAATGTTGAAAGCGGATTGGGCTCCAATCCTTCAACAGGACATTGCTATGAGCGTTAATCAGTTCACCTGACCACTTCAATACACAGAGCTTAGGTTTTCCACTTACCGAACACCATTGATACACGTCCTTTGCCATTCGAGCCGCATCTGTAGCAGCTTCGGCTAGGCTCATAACCTCAAGCCAGCACATGACCTTCTCCGTGCTGAATAATTTGAAATCGACTTCTATTGTAGTGCTAGCGTTGGGGCCCGAGTTTGGCCACTTTATTCCCTCCACCAGATGAATGGACCATGATCGGCAGCAATAAAGAACGGCTTTGGACACCCCCTGTTCCGCAATGTCCTGAACCTCCGAGCTCGGTTTCGAAAGGTCGGACAGGTTACAGATGTTCTCCTTGAGATCTCCAAGCATGATGCTAAGGCACAGGCTTGCTAACTGCTGATGATACTGAAAGGTGTTGATGTAGTACGGTTTCCGTTTGCATCGATACTCGCTGACAAGAAGATCGTGGATGGAGGTGTGCATCAGGCGGATTGGTTCATTGGGAGATGTTGGGATGAACAAGAGGGAATTGAGGTCGCCAAGAATGTCCCTGCGGAGGAACAGGATGACCTCCGCCTGGTCCATCTCCTCGAAAGTATTGTTTGCACGATACAGACCAGCGATAACATCGAGGGATATTGAGATTGGCGCTACTACGAGGGTTCCTAATACGCGGTGTAATAGATCCTCTCGTTCTAGGTCCAGCTTGAGGCTATCGAAAGCCTTCGAGAGGATCTGGTGGTATAGGTCATCAAGCCCGCTCCACTTCGAAGGACTCTTCAGCAGCCCCCGCAATCGACTCACGGGCGACCCGCTATTCATATACGTGATCGCTGTGCGGGCCCACTGGAATAGACCTTGGGACATCCCCACCAGCCGACTGACGTCATCGGATGAGGGCCACGTCTCCGGAACATCGGGGTCAGATTCCCGGATTTCCTCACAGGCTTTCTGAATGAATCGCTCGAGGTCTCCTGACACATCAAGAGCCGTGTCTAGGTCCTCTAGGCGCCATTGCTTGGGCTGAAGAGCACGAAGAAGATGGACCTCCGGACGAGATGTGAGGAGGAATTTGACGTTGGCGGGGAATGATGAAGAATGTCGATCAATGAGCCGGACAAAGTCGACGGCGTCCTTTGGGTCATTGCATTCGTCGAGGGCATCAACCACAATGATGATGGGCTGGGGTTGATTATCGAGCTTCGCAAGTGAAGCGACAAAGAGCGCCTTGAACTGCTCTTCGAGTCGTTCGTCTGCGATGTCCTCATTTTCTCGCACACTGTCGAGCACCGCATTTCTGACCTCCGGAACCAAACTTCTGGCCAGTTGCCTTGCAAGAGCGCAAACGACCCGCGTGTTCAGTGTGTTCTGGCCACGACGATAGTGGAATATCGCGCACGAAGCTCGGCATTTCCAGTTGTGAACTACCGTCGAGGCAATTGTCGATTTTCCTCTACCAGCCATCCCGCGGATCCATAGCACGCGGTCTGGAGCTGACGGGTCCCTGACCCATGTGTCGATCCGCTCCAATATTCCCACTCTTGTTCCCGGAAAGCAGGTGGCGTCCTCAATCGCATTGCCTCGTGCTCCATACTTCCCATCTCCAAGACACCTAAGGAGGCGACGTTGCGTTTCTTGGACATCGCTATTTTCTGAGGTATGAGGTCAGAAAAGTACGGTGTCGTGTCGTTGAGGGAACTCACTCAGTTCAATTACAATACTGCGTGTGTCGATGCCTACAAGGAGCTGGCCGCAGGTACATTTAGCCAACCAGCATGCGCGGAGACAACGGAGCTGTACTGACTTGCAATTCCTCTAGTGCTGTCTGGATCGTTCCCTGATAACCCTTTAACGCTTCCGCGTGGTCGCGAGAGTGAAAGGCTTTGTTAAAGCGACCCAAGGTCTCCCATTCTTTTACTTTGCCGTGGATTTGCCGAAGCTCACTTTTCAAAACGTTAGTACATTCGGGCAAAGAAGTGATAGTAGCGTACTTTTGCAGGTTCTCGATATGGTTCGCTGTCGCTTCCCCCTGATCCCCGTTCGGTTTCTTCACGAGGTCTGCAAGAAGCATAGACAGTTTGGCTGTCTGTGAATCCAAATCCTTTGCCAAGTCATCGTTGCTGTCCATAGTCTGAGATATTCTCGTCAGGAGCAAACATAGGGGAGGGCGTGCAGCTTAGCTACCTGAATCGATTCTACAAATGCCAATCCTACTTTAGCAGCAGCTGCGACGAAGTTCCCCGCGACGGGAATGGACTCAGATGCGATTTCTACCCCTTTGAAAGTCTTCCTGGCTATGGTGAGGGCTTCCGTGCGGATCTGACTTCGGGGTTCCCTGTCCTCCGTGATAGAGGAAGGTGGATGTTGAGTGGGCGGTGCGGCTGCAGTCGGATCGGTGGACGTAATCCCTTGTTCAGAGGGCGTGGATCGAACGTTAGAAGGCGGTCGTCCAGAGTTCGTCGTAGTCGGTTGAGTATATGATTCTGGCGGAAATCCGGAGGTCGCGATGTCCTCCTCTGAGCAAACGGGATATGAGTTCTTTGTTCAAACGACTCGCACTTCGCTCCACTCACTCTGCTTCCGCTCCTTCTCCAGAAACTCCTTCAAGAAGCCGCATTAGGCTCCGTCAACCTGTAAATAAAACTCGTGGACGTACATTTACAGACATCACAACTTTGGACACGTCAGCTTGACAGGTTTGGAAGAGTAGGGTACATTTGCTTGGGCGATTGGACGCTAACGATTTAACCCGTTGCAGGACTTTCCATCTTCGCATCTCCGACTTGGACGACGCGTCCTTTAATCGTGAGTGGACGTCCTCTAGGATTCTGAGAGGGATACGTTGGAGCCGACCGACCGACTCGCGGAGTAACAAACGTACTGGATATACTGTTTGATGAGTCCTTGGGGCTCTTGAGAAACGCTAGCGGTGCTCTTGGGAATATCTGGTGAGGACTTGACGGTGCTTAGCAGGCTATTTGCGGCGTGTTTCGATTCCGAGGGCCACTCGGTACCCTAGAACGAGGTCAGTTACGGAAAATGCGCGTAAACAAAGTAAGCTTACGGTTAGTATCGATTCTACTTCGATTTTCAAAGATTCGATCTTTTGGCCAAGTCTTGGGTCTAGGACGCTATCTGTCGGAGTTCGGGGCAATTGACTGGAAGCGAACGGTGGTTTTGCAGGCGGCTGCTTGTCGATCAACGTTGCTCCATCGCTCTTAGCCATGATTGAATTTTGGAAGTTTCAGAGTGTGGTACTGAATTGTCAGTGGTGCGAGATGGGGAGGTTGGGGGAAGATCGATGATAGTTGCCGCGCTGTGAATCACGGCACAGCCTCATGGTGCACGCGGTTCGCGAGTCGAAATTTCCATTTTCGGCCCAACGGTGTTTCGAGCTAGAGAATCATCAATCCTCTCGTAGAGTGAGTGTATGAGCGCTAGGACTCGGAATCATCGTATCTCTCGTTCCGGATGCAGTAATGTAGAATGATGTTTGCGGAAAGTGCATCGAGTGACGACCCTTTCGTGAGCAAGCATGATGCAGCTTCGACCTCGAATTACTGGACTCCCGTCGTGATTTATGCATAGGTGGGTGTTTCAGGTCTGGCGACTAGTTGGTTGAGGCCGCAAATGCGTTTCGCATCGCCCATCACCTAAGGTCACTTTAGCTAAGAAGTACGATTGCAACCGCGCTTGTGCCACGCTCAGCCTTGACCGGCAAGGGCAGTCTCCCAACAAACGGTTTCATGTGCATATCTTTGATCATCCTGAAACGACAGTCGTTTCTTTACAATCTCTCTGCGGTCTTGTATGACGGAAGTCTGCGAAGGCCTCTGATTAACAATACCTACTGACCTTAGCGTACTCACGGCTGACTGACCGGAACGTGGATTCGTACCCCCAGTTCAAGCCGATGGGCGCAAGATATGTATATATTTTAAACCACATACACCACGAGTACTATTTTGCTTCGGTTAGTAGACTAGCAGGTCAGAGGGCTGGGTGCAGAACCAGACGGACCGGCTCGCTGCCGAACCAATTCCTGATTCGGTCAGTATTTCCGAGTGCGACGAAGTTTCGATATCCTCTCCCGGTCCATTCTGCGCATTTTCTTCCCAGACTACTACACTCAGTTTTCGTCGAAGTATACAGCTATTTCTACCCTACTCAACGGGAGGCCGTAGTGGTGCGGAAATGCCATTCCGATTGGGTCCACCTGCCAGAAAAGGACTGATTTTCCTCGACCCGATGACGCTTACACAAGATCAACCTCCCTGACCCTCTGGAAGGGCTCAAGGTTCAATCTGGACCTCGAAGGAGGAAAGCGGCGAAAGATCGGTAGGGGATACTTGTGATCCTTGAAGCCCGGAAGCCTGTCCTAGCTAGCGTCTGGCCCTCGGATCCGGAATACGGACACGTTTTCAAGCTTCGATCTCCGGGCTCCGACACTGTTTTTGGACATTCGACGCCGATTGATTGCGGCCGATTTCTCTGATCTGGTGGATCTTCTGAGGCCTTCGAGCTGAGATGAAAGAAGAATATGGAAGGGTCGGGCGGAGATTTCGGATTACCTCGTTTGAGAAGGACCCTTTTATGCCCTCGAATCCCAGTCCTTTGGCAATACTGGCCACCTCACAGAGCAAGAATTCCGAGGATTGGGGTATCCCGCTATTTCGATACCCGAAGCATGGGAAATAAGTATAGCTGGTCGCCGTCAGGAGGCTTTGATTGAGGATGTATCACCGATCAAGGTGCTTTTTATGTATTACGCTCGGAATACTACTATCCTCTAATTGGTGAGTGCCAAAGCACGCTGTGAGTTGAAGTCTAGGCTGTTCTGGAAGGGGTAACTGGCGGCCCTCTTGCGTCCCTCCGAAGACATTTCTATGGCGATTTCCTGGGTCTGTTTTGACTTGGTACCTGCGTGTACCCGATGGAGTGGAACGCAATTCAACCCTGCCGTGCAACACCGAGTCCTCGGTACTTGCATCTGCCTTCTCATTTTCATGAGCTTCCTCTTCCACAATGTGCGTACTGTACCTATTCTCGCCCTCCTCCAGATTCCCTCTCCGTCCACGACTTCCCCTCGCTGACCTTTCGCTCCCCATATCCATTCAGACTGGGGGCGTAGTCCTCCTATCTACCTCTGCAGTAAGTCAAGAATCTCCTCCTACAGACCGTGGACTTCATACAATGCGGATCGTACTTCGGCAACGTTTTAGTATGCGAAGATCCAGCGTATCATCGCCAAGGCTCTCTCGGCGCGTACCATGCCACTCTCGCCGTGGCTCAAGTTGGAGTCGACTGTGTCAGCAGCGGCCTCGACTGGATCGTCGAGCCTGCTACATGGCTCTTAGAATCGTTGGGCCTCGCACGTAGTACGTCTCGTTTTTCATGACATTCCATTCACCTCACTGACATCCTACTACCATGTATACTGCCTAGATCGAAGCCCTACCCATCCCCGACGACATTTTTATTCCCAAGAGGGCTCGCTTCGACCGCTGGGGCGAGTGGCCTGTCAACCGGCCATTCCGCTCTCAGGCTTGGGCGCAACGCAACCGCGCTGGAACACTTGAAGCTCCCGGTTCTCCGACCCCGACGAGACCAGCTCCCCTCCCTTCAAAACCACTACTCGTTTCACTGCCGCTGTCGGAGAAGGCCCACAATTTCGATACCAACCACCCGCCCCTTTCACCGCCGACATCCCGCGACGTCGACACCTCCTCTTCACCCTGGAAATCGCGCAAAGCCGACTACTGGAGTCTGGAGTACCGCCCGGTTTGCTCAGGCTAGCACGCCGGCACCCAAGACGAGGCTACCGTCCGAGCTCACCGGGAAGCTGCCCGTCTCGACGCGATCGCAGAGAACTCCTCGGAAGCCACCATTCCAGGCTCCGATGGCACCACTCCAACACTTATCGACCTCGCTTTCACCCATCCCTCTTTCAACTACCACCAACTCGGGGGCCGCCTTGTCTACACAAGTCAGCGGCAAGGGACACAAGACGGGACTCTTGCTTTTCTCCATATTGTATGAGCCGTAGACCGAAGGCCTTTTTTTTGTTTTCGATTTTGTAGAGCCGAAGTCGGAGCTGCTGTGGCGTCTCTGGAACGATCACGGCCGATCATTCAAACTGATCTCAATCGTATCGAGAACGCCGGTAGACGGGCCCGCTTCACGTCCAGTGGTCGGAAAAGAACAGCGTTGTATTCGAATTCTCTTTTGTATCTTCGGTGTCTCTCAGATTGTCTTTCGTTCTGCTTTATCGGTTGTACTTATTTGGAATACCGGCGTCTCAGTCAATGCACGATGCATAACGCGGAACTCTGCGCAGCAACATGGGTTGTAAGAACTACAGGCGGGTATCAAGAAGCAAATTCGAATTTCAATCGGTCTCGAATGTCTCGCGAAACATCATTCCGCTCCCGTTGGTTTGAGTTCCGTATTGCCAACGCCCAGCATGACGTCATGTATAGAAAGACAGGTTTGACACTTAGCCATGCCGAGAATATTATGAATTGAGCTGTCAAGTGGATCGGCGTTAGGCGGACCTCCACCAACAATACCGTATGCCCGTCCCTTCCATATAATTCCTGTCCCGCGCAGCTTATAAGACCTGCGACACGTCAGACCAAGTTCGATACGTCCCCTCTCCCGTCCTCCTCTCCCACCCCGTCCCCCCATCACAGCGAGGATTCGACGTGGGAATCGTTGGGTTCGGTGCCTCGCTCTCCTCCCAACTCTCTCAACTGCCTCTAGAAATCTCGATATGGAAATACCCGGCTCAGGAACCTGTCATGACCCATATCTTCTTACTAGTGATGAGGACGACGACGGCGACATCATAGTTCTTGATAGGGAAATCGATCAGGCCGGTGGGGATGAGCATGAGGACCACTGGCAAGAACCTAGTATTCAAGATCATTTGCGATATCAAAGACCGCTGTTGAGTCCTTACCAGGAGCCAGCGGACCTGGGGCACTCCGAGCTTCATAGTCTTCGATTCCAGGTCAGTCCCAACATACTTAACCGTTCCGCCCGGAACTCACCATGACCGTCACCAGGTGCTTGAGAAAGCTCTAGGATCTGAAGCTGCCAGAACAACATCTCGCCAATGGTTAGGCAAGCGGCCCTCTTCGCAGCGCGGTGAACTTCAGGCCAAGTACAGTGTCGAGTGTCCGAAATGCACAGAAGAGGTATCAAGCGATGACCTCCGGTTTGCAGTCTGCGGGCATGGAGCCCATAAGGTTCGCATCTCATCCGCTTCGTACCTGCACCATACTAACCTTTTGATCTCTAGGACTGCTGGTCCGAGTACATTCGTAGTCGTACCCGTCATGGTCAGGCTCTGCACTGTATGTCTCATGGGCCAGCTACTCTGCTTGATTCGGCTTGTTGAAGTCTGCCTTACAGGTTTCATGTGTCGGAGAGATATCCCAGATAGCGTCGAGAGTCTCTTCCATGGGTCTTGGCTGCGACCTGGCCCTTGCGAAATGGAGGGTCGTCTGGCTGATGACAGGGCCAAGAAGCTGAGGAATCGGCGAAAGCTCTCCATTAAACAAAAGCAGCGGAAGGGACGCGAAGTTGCGGCACCGTCTACTTAGAAATGAATGCATGTTATTGTTTTGAAGAAGTAGTGAGGAAAGAAAGGGGGTTTTACTTCACGTTTACTTGGGAGAGGTAGAGCCAGGGACACACCGATGGTACCTTGCGAGGCACAAGACTTCGAGGCCCACAATAACCCTTGCTTAATCGGCTGTATCAAATGGAGAGAGCTCGACTCACAGGTTCCTGCAAGCGTACAGCCTCTTTGAAAGACTGCTTCTCAGAACATTACACCGTTCAAACGAAAAGACGAGCGCTAGCAGCTAGCTATTCTGTGTTGGGACGTCTCGCTTGCTCGAGGTACTCCCCCGAGGCTACATCGCGTTCGCTGAAGCTTCCTCCTCACACCCAAAGCCTATTCAGACAATTCAACTGGAAGTACGAACGTAAACGCACACCACACGAGATCGGACATCACAATAAATATCACATTAAACCCTCTAGAAGAACAAAAAGGACGGCTATAAAGTATTTTCTATATACGTTGCGGGAAGTACGTGTTGAGTGAGATTTGGCGTTGATACCTACTACTACCCTCCATTGGCAAAGCGAACCATCGTAACAAGGAAGCAGACGAGAGATGTTGCTGAGAGGAAGAAACAGAAACTAATGCAGGCAAAAAAGAGGCGTTACCAAACTCGTTTGAGGGGAAACGGGCAGGAGGGGTGGAGGGGTGAAGGAATGAATATAAAAATGCATCAAATAAAACCAGCAGAAAGAAGGGAACCAGATGACTGAGAGGAGAACGTCCTAGCGTACGTTGCATGTGTGCAGAGAAATGATCCTATTGGCAGGGAACAGATGGTGACAGGAGGTGAGATGACATGGTGAAGGGGCAAAGGAGAAGATGGGAAAAGGAAAGAAAGCGCAGCCAGGAGGGCAGGTTGCTTATGCAGCAGCCATACCGGGCTGGAGCTTGAGTTCCTTAAGGTTGTAGTTCTTGATAAGGACACCCGACACTGAGGCGAGGATGCCGCAAGGAATAGCAAGAATGAACACGTAGCCTAGAGAGAGCATCCAAAAGTTAGTCAAAATCATCCCGACGATCCAGGAGTTCAACCAAAGGACGTACCCAAAGCTTCGGAATAAGCCCTAATAACATTTGCCTTGTCGTCTCCAGTCAAATTATAGATAACCTGCACGCTCTGCTTCACAGCCGCAGCCAGAGTCGGGTCGAGGTTGGGAGCGTAGTGGAACAAGCTCTTCTTCAACTGGTTGCCAAAGATGGTTCCGGAGATGGCGATACCGATGATGCCTCCGACGAGCTGGGTGAAGTTGACGAGCGAGGTGGATTGGGGCACCATCTCGGGCTCGTTGACGTATTCAGCTTGGATGGCGATGATGGTGTTTTGCATGGCACCTCCGACGCCCATGCCGAGGAGGACCTGGCAGCCGTAGAGGATTGAGGGGGAGGGTTTCTTGGTGAGGCACCAGAAGACCACGCCGGCGCCAATAGAGGCGAGGAGGGGGGAGCCGATCAGGAAGGGAAGTGGGCGACCGGTGTAGTTGATGATACCTCCGCCGACTGCAGCACCGAAGACGACCATGATCTGGTAAAAAGGATATTACATATTAGTTTAATGCCAAGGTAATGATTTGTGACAACCAGACACGTACCATGTAGATAAGGATGTCGATACCAGAGCGGGTAGCGCTGTGTTGCTCAGCGGATTGGTAGTACAAGGGCAGGTAGTAAGCGCAGCAGAGGAGGATAAGCATGACGAAGAACTAGAAAATGCGATTGATTAGACTCGGTCGTCTTGGACAAGAGGAGATTACTCACAGCCTCGAGGCAAGCGCCGACTTGAGTGCGCCTCTTGAAGAGCGAGAGGGGCATGACGGCCTTGTCGCCCATGTACCATTCCCAGCCGATCCAACCCAAGAGAAGGACAGCGAACTAAAAAGGTGAAGAAAAACCGTAAAGTCAGCTTCTACTGTAGCCAGAACACGACAGCTGCTAGTCACTTACCACGACGAAGCAAGCAATGACGCTCTTATCGGTCCATGCCTTGGTGACACCACCCCACTGAAGCGGCAAGAGCAAGGAGGTGACCATAGCCAAGCAAAGGAAGCTACCGAACCAATCGATGTTGGTGATCAATCTCCTCCACGTAGGGGCGCCGGTACCGCTAGTACGGGGAGCGATGGAATGCTCGGCCTTGACGAAGAAGACGATCGAGGCGACCGTGATGGCACCGAAGGGCAGGTTGATGTAGAAGCACCAGCGCCAGGAGACGTGGTCGGTGAACGCACCACCCATGAGAGGACCGACGACGGACGACAAGGCGAAGACACCACCGAACAGACCGAAGAGCAAGGGACGTTGCTCCAATTTGGTGATGACGGCGATGATGGACAAGCAGGAGACGAAGATGCCCGCTGCGCCGACGCCGGCAAAGGCGCGACCGAAGATGAGGACGTTGATGTTGGGTGCAGCTCCGCAGATCGCGCTACCGATTTCGAAGATACCGACGGCGGTAAGGTAGACGTATTTGGTTGGCGCCACTCGAAGAAGTTGACCGTAGGTAAGCATGAGACCGGCTTGCGTCAGGAAGTAAGCAGAGGCGATCCATGTGACTTGTTCCAAAGCGTTGAATTCAGAGGCGATTCGGGGGATAGCGGTGGCAACGATGGTTTGATCGAGTGCGACGAGGAAGATCCTGCGCGATAAGAGGACATGTTCAGCTCTTGTCTCCTTTGTGCGACCTTGTACAGAAGAATGGACTCACGATAACAGCATACCAATGAAGATGGTGATCAGCTTCCATCCATGGACCAACTTGGACTCGTCCTGGCCCATTTGGGCAGCGACGACCTTTTCGCCTTCGACGCTCTCGGCCTTTTCGACGTCATGTGGGGTCCGAGTGTTGTCCTGAGACGTTTGCTTCTTCTCATCGGCGGCGCCCTCTTCTGAGCGGAGGGTCACAGAGTCCTGGCCTGGGGTGCGAGTCCCACTCGGAGTGGCGGTCTCGATGGCCTGCAACGCACGGGGGTAGGTTGTCAGTGACGACGAACAAGGATAAACAGATCAAGCCAAGCCCATGCAGTGACGGAAGGGGTGGTGAGGTCAGCACTGCTGACACCGCCAGGGGCAGGAAGGCGAAACACGAGGAGGCAAAAAAAAAAAAAAAAGTTGGTTGGCGGGGACGAACCGCCGGGCTCATCGTCGGGACCGAAAACTGCTGCACCCTTCCGCCACATGGCCATGGCCTTCTAAGGAAAGTACACTCACGAGATTAGGTTGAGCAGACATGCTCAAGTGTGAGTAGAGTGAAGGGGGGCGAAGTGGTGGGGTGAAGAGAGGTCGGAAAAAGAGGAGGCGGGTTTTATCGGACTGAGGGGGGATTTGCTCCTTTGCTGCTGTCTGCGGCACGAAAAAAACAACGGGCCGAGAAAAATACGCCAAGCCGAATGTTCACGTCAGCACTAGCGTCTCTATTTCCGTCTCACGCCGAGCTAACCTTGGGGATAGAACAGCTGCTTTTGAGTGGTGTCCGGGCGCAAGGTCGAGTGGGTGCTGGAAAGAGGGGAGTTGACCTGGTGTAAGACAAGCTGACGGGATGGAGAGTTCTATCTATTTGTAGGCCCCGACTTGTTTCCAAACTTCCCCACAGATGAAGGGTCTTGATAGGTTGCCCTTGCCGCGTCTCTGTGTGGGTACGCAAGCCATCCGGCCGCCGGGGTACCATAGGACGATCTCTCGTCGTGCCAAGGTCGATTTGTAAGGCACCTACGTGATGTCATTGCATAAGCACCCTCACGTAAGCCACCACTCCAACGATCCCTCCCTCCTTCAATCGTGCTGTGCTCCCCCTCCGACGTAGCTTATGACCCGAAAGATGTATATCAAGTGCCAGTATTTGCAGGCGAGCGCAGTGATGCACAGTCCACTCCTTAGCGGCGTAGAGGAGGAAAGCGA
This sequence comes from Tulasnella sp. 424, assembly GCA_019633425.1. Taxonomy (NCBI): domain Eukaryota; kingdom Fungi; phylum Basidiomycota; class Agaricomycetes; order Cantharellales; family Tulasnellaceae; genus Tulasnella; species Tulasnella sp. 424. The sequence continues at coordinate 53,815 of WSUB01000085.1, read as the reverse complement.
GCATCGGAGTCGGCGGCTTACACAAGCCGTAAGTTAATTTACCCAGGAAAGCCCCTCTACGGAAGCGCAGCACTCCTTCACCCCCTTGACTCACAAAACAACCACGGACGTGAACGGACTCGCAACCGAAGGTTCTACAAAGATCATGGTGATTCCATGATTCGCTTCCTCAAATTCCAATATTGATGGGGGCGTTCGCTGAACCAGCACAACTCTATCCTCTGAGGGGACGGCCTCCGAAATCGGCATCGGAGAAATTAAGCAACGCGTCCCACTTAACGTTCCGTGCGTTCTACCTGCTGCGCGGAAGACATTCTATATGGCGTAGGAAAAACACACACATCACAAAACACTGCAATCTTTTATTTTTGTATCGGCCAAGATGTAATGTAAAGCTTTTTATTAGTCAGAGAATTTAGCCAACGCTCGGTGATCGCCCGGGGAACACGCACGAACTTCTGGTGGGCCCTGGCGTCCAACGCGCCGAAACTCTCCCACACCCGAGACCCCCTAACGAGCGCTTAGAGTCTACAGCGTCCCAAGTACTCAACCGGCACCGTCGACACCCGGTAGTCTCAAACGGATGGAGGACAAAAAGCCAAGCGGATAAAATCGGTACTAAGATTAGCGCTTGGGTGATGTAATTGATGATTTAACCGGCGCCGCCGCGCCAAGGTTAAGGTATCGATGCACCTGGTTCACAAGCTCGTAGACAAGCGTGACCAGTCGACGTCGATATCTCGGCTAACTGGCCCATAGCCCCATGGGTACATAGTTCTTCAAGATCGGGCGTCTTCGTCTCGGGCCCGTCGGAGTGAAGAGAGCTGGGAGTCCCGTCGACTCGCTTGACGCTCAAGGCTTCCCGAATCTCGTTCAGCTCGTCCTGCTATCACACTTGGCGTCACAAGGGTCGGTCGACCTTCAAGTCCAGGCGTCGGGCCTCGTTCTGCCTAACCTCGCTCGCATCGTTATATAGAATAAGTTAGAGTACGACGGTATCGGAGAGCTCGTCCTTGCACCAAAGTGTGTATCTGTGCGCGGGAATTCGATTGGTTCCAGCATAGACTAAAGACCGCCTTGAGAGGAAGTACAACGCGAGGCCCTTCGGGCCAGAGCGATATCTCAGAGCGGATGCCATGAATATTCGTCGAAGGCAGCCGGTGTTCTCGACCGCGGCGTCTCATCGTTCGTCGACGCTCTAGCACAGCACCGAGTGATCGCCACTCCGTTTGAATTCCATCTTATCGATTTCTTCCCATCTGAGTACTAAAGCCCACGGATTGAGCCTCGTTTTGGCTTCAAATATTCGAGCAGGGGTGTACTGAACCAGGAACCCATCCTCCCCTTTGCTCGTCAAAGGCATTGCTCGAGGATGGAGGCAATTTCTAGCCAGAATACCAAAATACGCCCCTTCCCAACACAATGCGGGAAACTGCCTCTCCGATCGGGCCCCGGTATCGCAGCGAAGGAGCTACCTTTTCACGAACCTGAAAGCCGATTGAACCAAGGGCGAATAGGGAAGTCAGATATTAAAATTTCCCAGTCATCATGGGCCCGTATTAAGTCCCGGCCTCCGGAAACGAGTTTTACTACTCAGGTGTACAGTATGCATGATGAGGCTTCACTCAGCCGAAGTGCACTTGAAATACTTAATCCTGCATGCAAGCCTAGGAGACCTTCCGTCCGCCTGGGAAGCCCATTCCGCTAAGGCTTACTCCTTCAGCTCCAGAGGCGGTTGTGCTTGAGATCTCATGAGAGCACTTGAGAGATGCCTTTCGAAACTTCCCGCGATCCGAGATTTGAATTCAAGCCAACCACGACTCTTCCTCACCACCAGCACAGTCGCAGAAACCATCTCTCCCCCCTTTTAATTTCTCAGACCTAATGGCAACTTTATAAGACAGCTGGAACAATCCGAACCCCAAAGTGGCCACCGCCTGTCATGGACAATCATACGCCCAATCTCCGTCCTCCGTTTGGGCATATTGGTGATTTCTGGAAGCCGGTGTGACGAACTCGCTGATCTCAGCGACCGAGAAATGGTAGAGAACCTTAACGGAAATTTGGACGTAACGTCACTAATCTCTGTGAGTTTCTTTCTACGTATCCTGTGGCGGTCCATGGATAAACGTGCTTATTTGACGATCCGCAGGCTCGTCTATTCTCGGCCATCAACACGGCGTTCGTTTCTACAGCTAAGACGGCGTCAGCTCCGGATCCCTCTGATAGAACCAACGCCCTACTCGAGCCCCGGTCCTGCGCGCGGACAACCAGACATTCACCCCAGCTGAACCCGTTCTCCGCTTCACGCGGCTCCGTTACGCGAATTGCCTACTTTACGCCAGTCTATGCTGCAGTCTCACCGGCACAGTAAAAGCGATGTTGGCCAAAGAATGGCTGCAGAGCTACACTCGCTCTGGACAAAGCGGGTCCGCTGGAAGAAGAGGCAAAAATTCCGGGCAGCCGAAGTACACCGCCGCACAAGGATGGCATTTGCAAATCTCATCTGGACCCTGTGTTCCGTAGTAGACTGCCGTCTCCCGAGCTCTCTGGCGGGCAGCGGGGTTCACAATTTGGTGCTCTGAAGCAACACGACTTGGTTCGTTGCCACATATAACACTAGGATGGTTTGGGTTCAAAATGTTCTCGAGGGGGTTGGGAGGAGGGGGAGAAACGACGCGCGTAGAAGACGGTGGAACGGAAGGAAGAGAAGGCTGGATGAATTCTTACGGCTGCAGGCAAAGATCTCGATGTCTACTTCTCTTAAACTTTCTACTGACCATCTCACCTTGTGGCGATCCAGTACTTGCCAACACTACTGAAGAAAGATCTACATCGCCCACCCTGATGTCCATGTAGAACCCAGGGACATGTACATGTATCGGGGTGACAACTCGATGCTGCTTATATCTCGATCGAGAATCGCTTCCGCGTTTGGAATGGGCTCGCCGAAAGAAACGAAGGAACAAACGTTAGCACGCACTCACCTCAACTCTCGGCGACAAGCGGCGGCAGGAGTCGAGTGAATGGCAACCAACTCGAGGTGGGCAAAGCGCAGCAAGAGTCGACATATCCGAGGAGAAATGTCACCACGAGAGAGTTACTTTCAACGATGCAGCGGTGGCATAACGCCTATTACGCGGTAGAATATCACACGAAAAAATGGCGCTATTATAATTCCCGATACGTTAGTAGAGGGTTTTTAGGTGGTGGGGCCACGTGGAATTTGGGGAAGTGTCACGTGCAAATGGCGTGACCGGGACGGCTTGTCGTCGCCGCGAGTGGGGCAGGTATCCCCAACTTTTCCGTCGCCGAATCGAGACGGGATGGAGTGGCCCTACATACTTTTCTGGGACATTCGGAGCCTTTGCTGCATTGTTGAAGGGTGGCGGACGACTTTGTCACTTCGCTTCGATCCACTTGAACTCTTCGAAGTTGACACTTCGATATCCTCCGTTCGCTCCACGGCAACACTACATACTACATGAGACACAATGTGCCTCCCTCAACACACTAAACTGTGCCGCCGATCGCGCAAGCGGCAGCGACACAGTACATGAGAAGGCCGCGCCACGAGGGTCGAGCGATGCGCCCCACCCCACCCTGACACTGACAAGCCCTGACAAGACCATACTCATTTCCATCCACCACCACCTCACTCACTCTCCCATCTTGACCCCCTTGCTTAGTTATCACCTTTGAATTAGCTTCCAACGTATCGGGCCCGGCGTGCGAAGCATGACCCTACCGCAATAATGGAGAGTAAGAAACATTGTTTAGTCCAAGAGATGGTATTAGACAACGAGCCCACGTGACGACGTTAACAGGAACAGCGGGGAAATAGCAACATGCCAACGGGGGAAATATTCACAATAGCGTGTACAAGACGTAAAAGAATGATATTGTCAGAGAAATAGCATGAACACTGGGAGAAATCGCCTATAATAAACGACGGCCGTTAGTCCCAGAAGCAGACTGGGATGAGTGTATTGTACCACGAATACCCACCAAGCAACCGGCAGTTACGACTAGAATAGACCTGTTGAAAGCGATTCCATAGGTTGCTTCAAGCCCTGGAGAAGGTTCCAATGCCTTGCACACGCCTCGCTCATCGGTTGGCCCATTTGCGTGTAGATTTCCCGAGCTTCCATACAAGCCACCCGCGCATCAGCGAATTGACCTTGCAGACCGTATGATATCGCCAGTTTGTCCAAGGCCTTTGCTTCACCCTCCTGGTCGACAACCCTGGCATATCCGATGCGCGCTTCAACGAAGCACTCCTCGGCCTCGTAATGTCGACCTTGGCGACTACACAACACCCCAAGACTGAGTAGCTCAGTAGCTTCACCGCGAACATCGTCTAGGCTCGAGAATATTGCTTGAGCGAGACGGTAACACTCCTCTGCTTCGTCGTACATGCTCTGCGCGAGGTGGATGTCGCCGATCCGATCCAAGGTCGTTGCGCGAGCTCCGTCACGGCTGATGTGAGCAAGTGCAGCTTCGGCTTGGATGAGGGCCTCTTTTTCTTCGCTGTGCCGGGATTGAGACTTGAAGATTTGCGCCAACAGTAGCGAAGCACCCGCTTGACCTTCTTCGTCAGCGGTGCTGATCCATATGGCAAGGGCTTCGGTGACAGCCTCCTCTGCATCGAAGTATCGGCCCTGAGCGTGATAGTCTTTCCCAAGGGCTAGTAGCGTTCTGGCTCTGCTGTCACCCGTATCAACCAGCTGATAAGAAGCGGCTGCTTGGCGGTAGGACGCCTCGGCAGCGTCGTATCTGTTCTGGTTGCTATAGAGAATTGCGAGGCTGCGTAATGTGTTCCCAGTACCGAGACTGTCTCCGATGCGAGAGTAGATCTTGTGAGCGTCGCTGAGAGTCTTCTCAGCCTCGTGGTTCCTAGACTGAGCGTGAAAGATATTCCCCAAGCCGAGCAAAGAGTTCGCCACACCCAGATCGTTTCCGATGCGAGAGTGGATTTCGTGAGCCTCCGTGACAGCCTTCTCCGCATCTCGGTACCTCGACTGTGCACGGTAGATCTCTCCCAGGCCGTTCAACGCGTTCGCCGCACCCAGGTCGTCCGCGATGCGAGAGTGAATCTCATGCGCCTCCGTGAAAGTCTTCTCCGCCTCTCGATGCCTCGACTGAGCGCGATAGGTATGCCCCAAGCCGTTCAGCGCATTCGCCGCACCCAGATCGTTCCCGACGCGAGAGTGGATCTCGTGAGCATCCGTGAAAGCCTTCTCCGCCTCTGGATTTCTCGACTGAGCGCGATAGGTGTTCCCCAGGCCGAGCAATGCATTCGCGACACCCAGGTCGTTCCCGATGCGGGATTGGATCTTGTGAGCGTCCATGAAAGCCTTCTCCGCCTCTCGATGCCTCGACTGTGCACGGTAGATCTGTCCCAAACCGTCCAACGCGTTTGCCACACCCATGTGGTTCTCGATGCGACAATGGACCCTGTGAGCATCCATGAAAGCCTTCTCCGCCTCTCGATTCCTGAACTGAGCGCGATAGGTGTTCCCCAGGCCGAGCAATGCATTCGCGACACCCACGTAGTTCCCGATGCGAGAGTGGATCTCGTGAGCATCCGTGAAAGCCTTCTCCGCCTCTCGATGTCTTGATTGTGAACGGTAGATCTCTCCCAGACCGTCCAACGCGTTCGCCGCACCCCCGTCGTTTCCGATGCGAATGTGGATCTCACGTGCCTCCATGAAAGCCTTCTCCGCCTCTCGATTCCTCAACTGAGCGCGATAGGTGTTCCCCAGGCCGAGCAATGCATTCGCGACACCTAGGTCGTTCCCGATGCGAGAGTGGATCTCGTGAGCATCCGTGAAAGCCTTCTCCGCTTCTTGATTTCTCGACTGTGCACGGTAGATCTCGCCCAAACCGTTCAACGCGTTTGCCGCACCCATGTTGTTCTCGATGCGACAATGGACCCTGTGAGCATCCATGAAAGCCTTCTCCGCCTCTCGATTCCTGGACTGAGCGCGATCGGTGGTCNGTTGTTCTCGATGCGACAATGGACCCTGTGAGCATCCATGAAAGCCTTCTCCGCCTCTCGATTCCTGGACTGAGCGCGATAGGTGTTCCCCAGGCCGAGCAATGCTTTCGCGACACCTAGGTCGTTCCCGATGCGAGAGTGGATCTCGTGAGCGTCCGTGAAAGCCTTCTCCGCCTCTCGATGTCTTGATTGTGAACGGTAGATCTCTCCCAGACCGTCCAACGCGTTCGCCGCACCCACGTCGTTCCCGATGCGAGAATGGATCTCATGCGCCTCCATGAAAGCTTTCTCTGCCTCTCGATGTCTCGACTGTGCACGGTAGATCTCTCCCAGACCGTCCAACGCGTTCGCCGCACCCAGGTCGTTCTCGATGCGAGAGTTGATCTCGTGAGCCTCCATGAAAGCCTCCTCCGCCTCTCTATGCCTCCACTGAGCGCGATAGATGTTCCCGAGGCCGTTCAACGCGTTCGCCGCACCCAGGTGGTTCCCGATGCGAGAGTGGATCTCATGCGCCTCCGTGAAAGCCTTCTCCGCCTCTCGGCTTCTCGACTGTGTATGGTAGATCTCTCCCAGACCGTCCAACGCGTTCGCCGCACCCACGTCGTCCCCGACGCGAGAGTGGATCTCACGCGCCTCCATGAAAGCCTTCTCCGCTTCTCGATTCCTCGACTGAGCGCGATAGATATTCCCCAGGACACCCAGCGCGTTCGCCGCTCCCAGGTCGCTCCCGATGCGAGAGTGGAACTGATGCGCCTCCACCAAAGTCTTCTCCGCCTCTTGATTCCTCGATTGAGCGCGATAGGTATCCCCCAAGCCGAGCAACGCGTTTGCCGCACCCAGGTCGTTCCCCGTGCGACAGTGTATCTCGTGCGCCTCCACAAAAGCCTGCTCCGCTTCTTGATACCTCCACTGAGCGCGATAGATACTCCCCAGGCCCAGCAGTGCGTTCGCCGCACCCTGGTCCTCCTCGATGCGAGAGTGGATCTCATGCGCTTCCCTCAACGCCTCCACCGCCTCTTGATTCCTCGATTGAGCACGGTAGATCTCTCCAAGACCGTCCAGCGCGTTCGCTTTCGCCCTATCGTCCTTCGTTTGAATGGCAACCTCGATGGCCGACTGATAGTGCGACTCGGCGATTGCGGCATTATCCTGAAGCCGATACATTGTTCCGAGTTCATGTAACAGCGCTGCGGATCGTACCTTCGCACCTCCAGACCTATCGGTCGAAGGAGTCGAGGATGGCTGAGACGCGGCCCGCTTAGCAATCGGTGATGTCGTCTTCCAACAAGATACTCACCATGAAGCGAACCTTTCGCTGAAACGTGGATGCGTCTATCCTCTTCACTGGATTCGAAATCCAACAGTCCATCATTAGACTACACAGCCTGAGAACATGGGACAGGTCGGCGTCCTCCTGGATTGCTGGCAAATTTCCCTTTATAACGGTCGATATAATTGGTCCGGTGGCACTGAGTTCTTCGAATGGTATTTTACGGGTGAAGATCTAAAGTGTCGTCGTATATGTGAGTAAAAGGCGCCGGACATCCTCTGGTTCATAGCATACTTACCTCCCAGCAGATCCAGCCGAGTGCCCACATATCGCTGGGTAAATCTTGCGCCCCGGGCCCATCGCGCAGCACCTCAGGGGCTGTCCACCGCAAGGAATACCCAGCATCCGTTAAAGTAAGCTCCAAGGTGGATTGGTCGAATTTGATTTTTGGGGATATCAATTCTCGGACCAGGTCGTCGATGTTCATTTGGCTTGGTGGCTGAAGGCCACCGTCCTCTGTCGCTGCGTCAACGCTCCCTTTCGTCCGGGCCGATCCGAAATCCGTGATCACTGCGTGGTACGAGGAATTGACTAGGATGTTCAACTGAAACACGGGTCGATGAGTGCAGAGCATCTCCAACGACTGCTTGACGGACTCACCGACTTGAGGTCGCCGTGACAGATCGGAGGTTGTCTCGTGTGTAAGTACTCCACGCCATTGGCTACATCTTGAATCTAAGTCGTTGATTTCTTCAGCTCACTAAACAGTTGCACGCACGAGACACGCTTACCAAGGATATACGTTCGGGAATGTCCAACTCGCCTGACGCCAGAAACTCTCGAACGTTTCCGTTCGGTTCCCAAGGTAAAACGATCCAAGCGTCGCCATTCTCTATGTCCTCAACAAAACCGACGAATTTGATAATGCTAGGGTGAGACAGGCTAGCCATTATACTGAGCTCGTTGACGAAAGACTGGTACCGGGATAATTAGAACAGCAAAGGAATGGATGAAGACAACCATACGTTAAAAAATTTGGCCGATGCTTCGGCATCCTTACGATTCCATTCGAACTTCTTTATCGCCAATTTCCTTTCAAGGAACGTTTTCAGGAACCGTTCAGGGATCCATGTGGGTACTTCTTCAGGAGAAATCATAGTTCCAATGACGATGGTCCCTTGCCCGCCTCTTGCACATGGTTTGGAGTCTGTCATTTTGATTGTACTGGGGTCAATTCGGCGCCAAAACATCCCGTCAAGAATCTCCCGCTTAAAAATTCTAGGTCAGTGCGTACTTCCGCTTTTGCGTGCGGGGAGGACTTACAGCCTTGCTTTGGCTTCGAAGCCCCGTGGGTTGACGTGGTAGGCTGTCTGCCATTTCGAGCTAAGTCGTATATGGTCTAAATATGGTCAGGAAGAAAGGAGTATCGATGGTTATGGGGCCAAGACTTTGTAATGAACAGAAACGAGAGGGGAGGAGTTCAGAGGGGATTAGACCGAAGTCAGCGGTTTCTTTCACCGTTTTAAACTCAAGAACACATCATACCTAAGCCCCTCATATCTACAATCGATTACGAGTACTTTTCGCCAATACCGCTCGCCCTCCTCGCACTTCTACCATGTGTTTTCGACTCATAATTCGAGCAGAGATGTTGCACTTGAGGCTTTGGGCCCTCCAGGCCCCGCACTGCATCCACTTTCCCGTATCGGTAGACGAGGGCGGTCCGCAGCAAACCGAAGGGTCGTGTTCATGGAGAGCCTGTTGAGGGTTTATTTGAAGCGGGGTGACGACTTGTGCGAGTGGTGACGGAAAACGAACATTCTGCGTGTGGCTGTGCGCGCTCTGCTTTGTTCGGTTTTGCTCCTCTCACGGTGCAACCTGAAGGAGAGCCCAGATTTATGCAGACCCGTCTGATCGTCACCGTCTATCACACAGTTTCGATTTACTCCAATCCTTGTAAGCCATCCCTTGGTCAACCCTCAACGAGCGAGCGGTTTTGCCCCGAATAATGCTCGCAGCATCGTACCAGGGAGCCGGATCTAATTTTCCAAAAAGAAAAGGCCTCAATTTCGAACACACGACGCATAAGCCCCCCGCAGCGACCAAACAAGCATCTCTGTACCCGATACTCTCTGGGCTGAGATGGAGTTCTGGTTCTTCACCACACGGGGCTCATTGCCTCTCGACTCGGGGGCCGCTTTCGGAATTGCATGACTCGGCTGGTCTGCCCACCCGAAGTCAGTGCAGGATTAACACCGCGCCACAGTTCCCCGCGAATGACAATACCGGATCAGTCACAGCATTTCTAGAGTGAAGTGGGCTGACGAGTCAGATTGGGTGGCGGGCATCGTGGCTGTTTAAGGATCACCCGACGCCTCCGCCCTCGCACTGCGCCGAAAATGACACAAGGAAATGATAATGAAAAAGAGATCAAAACTCTCTATGAGGTATTTTACTTTGAATGCAGTATAGACCTGATTGCCGACATCGCTTGGAACTTTTAGTTGCTCCTCCGAAGCCCCTCGAAGGCTCCAAAGCAGTCCGGCCGCGTACATCCTATAAATACTTCCATTGTATCACTACAGCTACATTAAGAATCTCGAACCAGATTGCTGATGGTGGCATGGACTTTTAACCCACGAAGATTCTTGTGAATACTACCACAACAGGCTCCAGAAGGAAGGGTGAGGCAAAGAACGTGGCAACACGGAGGCAACACCTGCACTTTGCGTACATGCGGTAAAGCCATCGGTCCGTCCATGGATTCATTGCCTTCGAAGTGTCAAAGGCTCTGTCTAGGCCACCTAGGTTCAACTGCCAACTGCTTAGGTCCTACATGAAGACACAAAGGCAATCCCTAAGGTCCACCCAGGTGACGGTGACCGGCGGCCGAGGATTTGCCAGCACTAGTGGTGTCCTGTGTTCCGTCTTTCTAGCGAAGCGAAAGTTTCAGGATTACAACGCTATCTTATCTGCAAGGACCGTGGTGGCGTGCGACGAAAACTCCAAGGGAGTCGCCTCTGACAAGCTTTAAAGGCGCAGAGCGCCCGAAGCTTCAGCGAAGCCTCCGAGGAGTATCCCTCAAGTAAGCGAGATGTCCCAACAGAGAATTGCTAGTTAGTAGCACACGTCTTTTCGTTTGAACAGTGTAAATGTTTTGAGTGACCGTCTTTCAAAGAAGCTGTGCGCTGGCAGGAACCTTAGGCTTATATATATGCACGCGGACTCGAGTCCCAAACGCATTTGGGAGACGAAGAAATCACTTCACGCACTGATCTAGAGAGACATTTCCGAATAAATACAAGGGATAAAGAAAATGAAACCCAATCCGAGAACCGCAGAGAATACAAAAAGAGAATACAACGCAAAGCTTGGGACAAACCCCCAAAGCTCGCAGACCGTGAATAAAAAAATCAAAGTAATATGAAAGAATAAAAAGGCACCACAGACGATAAATAAAAACCGAGCAATGTTGAGTAATAAGCAAAATTTTCGACATGTTGGATAACGTCGACCGAACCAAAAAGGTCCGGTTCGTGAAGCACCGACTCCTCCATCGCCTTTTCCTGCCCGCTCTTCGAAAGGCTTCCCTCATCCACATCGTCACCGCTGTCCTCCTACTCCTCGTTCTCCTCGTTTTCCTCATCTCTGTCGTTCTCGTCGTCTTCGTCTTCCTCGCCGTTCGGGGTGTCGAAAACACTGCGCGGTATCCCTTCGGCTTCAGGCCCCTCCGCCCAGAGCCAATAAGAGGCTTCAATCCGACGCTCCCTCGCTTTGGATACGTACTTCCATCGCGCTTCCTCGTCCCATATCGACCTGTCCGCCTCCTGTACTTCAACCAAGGGGAAAAACTTCACCACCGTTTTCCGTTTGCCCAGTTTCGTGGCGATCTTGATGCGGTCGACTTTCGCTTTAACGATCGCCCGTGATCGTTTCGCCGACGCCACGGTAGCTGCGACTTTGACCCTATAGAATCGAAGACAGGTCCATTAGTCCACAACTTTCATAGTGAGAAGGAGAAAAGGAAGGAAACGAGGAACGCACCGAAGTTTTCCAAGGAGACCTTTCTTACGTGCCTTGCCGCTGACTTGGGTAGGCAAAGTAACACCCGAATCGTGGGGTGTACTCCGCTCGCCCGCATCCTGTGCGGGCGTGTCTAGTCGCCCGATCGGAGCACCCGAATCGTGGGGTGCACTTCCCTCGCCCGCATCCTGTGCGGGCGTGTCTGGTCGCTCGATCGCGGAGTTGTCGAGCCGGTCGACACCAGCTCGAGGAATCGCCCGTGATGGCTTTGAAGGCCGCACCGTCGCTTCAACTTCGAGCCTGCCAGAATCGAAGATGAAGTAAGTCCGGAGCCTAAGACTCTCATAATTAGAAGGAGAAACGTACCCCAAGTTACCACGAGAACCCGTCTTCGGTGCCGGTGCGCTTACTTGAGCAGACCACACGGCACTCCAATAGTCGGCTTTGGCTGGCTTCCAGGGTGAAGACGAAGTGTCGACGGTGGCCTTCTCGTTGACACGGACAGAGTTGAGACTGCCTGAGTCTTCAGACGAGGCCTTCGACGCGGTCGTTGAGCTTGGCAATTGCGAATGGTGAAGGGATGTCGGCGGTGAAAGGGCCGGGCGGTTGAGTCGCGTGCAAGCCCGAGAGGGGAATGGTAGGTTGACAGGCTTCTTGCCCCAGTGGTCGAAACGGGCCCTCCTGGGAATAAAAACGTCTTCGGGTACGGGTAGGGCTTCGATCTAGGCAGTATACGTGGTAGGAGGATGTTAGTGGGGTGAATGGAATCTCATGAAAACGAGACGTACGAGGCCCGACGATTCCAAGAGCCATGTAGCAGTTTCGACGATCCAGTCGAGGCCGCTGCTGATCCAGTCGACTGCAAGTTGAGCCACGGCGAGAGCGGCGTGGTATGGGTCGGAAGCCTTGACGACGATGGGCTCGACTCGGAGCCCTGCGTACTAAGACATTGCCGAAGTACGGTTCGCGTCGTTTAGTATGAGCCTATGCTCTGTAGGACGAGAGTTGGCTTACCGTATAGGCACATAGGATGGCTACGTTTCCAGTCTGAATTGATATGGATAGCGAAAGGTCAGCGATGGGGAGTCGTCGACGGAGAGGGAATCTGGAGCAAAGCGAGAATGGGTACGTACTTTATGGAAAAGGAAACTGAGGAATAGAAGAAGGCAGACGCAGGTACCGAGGACTCGGTGCTGCACGGCAGGGTGGAATCGCGTCATGGAGATCTCTCGAAGAAGGACGGGGTCGAGGGAAGGGGGATACTAGAAGATACCGTTACGCTGAAAGTCAGGGAAAGAAGGAAGGTCTTCGCTGGGGTCTCAGGTAGAGGTAGATGCAGAGAAAGAGTCGACCTGTTGCAACCGCTAAACAGACGTCACGGTGCTCAATTGAATCGGCGCCCAGTGACGGTTCCCACACGCCTCCTCCAGTCGACACACAAATCGCACACGATTCGGTGCTCGACGACTCCCTCTTGCATAACTGTTGAGAGAGGTCGACGAGGAGGCATAGTGGGCGAGTGGTCAAAGTCGAGAGAGGGCTGTCAACAATATTCCAAAAAGGGTTTGTGTGCGATGCACTTGTTCCACTCCATTGGGTACACGCAGGTACCAAGTCAACACAGACCCAGGAAATCGCCAAAGAAATGTCTTCGGGGCGGGCTTCGAGAGGGCCGCCAATTATTCCTTCCGGAAAAGCCTAGACTTCAACCCACAGCAAGCTGCATTGCTCAGCAATTAAAGAATAGCAGTCGTCCGAGCACAATCCATAACAAGCATCTTGATCGGGGAGACCTACGTCTTTAATCAGTGCCTCCCGACCGCGACGAGCTATGCGTATTTCCCATGCTTCGGGTACCGAAATAACGCAGTACACAAAACCTCGGATTCTTGCTCTGTGAGGTAGCCAGTATCTACCGGGGACTGGGGGTTCGAGTGCATAAAAGGGTCCTTTCCAAACGAGGTAATTCAAAATTTGCGCCCGACCCTTCCATATTCTTCCATCAGCTCAAAAAGCCTCGGAGAGCCCACCAGATAAGAGGAATCAGCCACAATAAATTGGCGTCGAATGTCCAAAAGAGTGTCGGAACCCGGAGATCGAAGAAAGCCAATGTCCGTATTCCGGAGCTAGACGCTAGGGCAGGCTTCCGGCTTCAAGGATCACAGGTAAGTATGCTATACCGATCTTTCGCCCCTTTCCTCCCTCAATATCCAGATTGAACCTTGAGCGCTTCTGGAGGGTCAGGGAGGTCGATTTTGTGTAAGCCTCATCAAGTCGAGGAAATTCAATCCTTTTCTGGCAGGTGGACCCAATCGGAATGGCCTTTCCGCGCCACTACGGGCTCCCGTTTAATGGAGTAAAAGCGGTTATACACCTAGGCGAAAACTGAGCGCAGTAGTCTGGGAGGCAAAGTCGTAGAATAGAGCTCGAGGGGAGAGGCTTTTTGTCACACTCGGAGATACTGACCGAATCAGGAATTGGTCCGGCAGCAACTCGGTCCGTCTGGATCTTTACCCAACCCGCAGACTTGCCAATAGTCTACTAACCGAAGCAAAATAGTACTCGTGGCTTAGTTGGTTTGGAAGATTCTTATGCATATACATATAGTCCGCTCATCGGCTTGGACTGGGGATACGACAGTCGGATCCGAGTCCACGTTCCGGTCACTCAACCTCCGCTCCGGTAAATATTGGTAGTTAGAGACACTTATAGACCGGGGAATTCCATCGTACAGTACCACAACGAGATGATGCATATAGCGACGAGAGCGAAGCGACTCGAGAAACGGAGAAAATAAAAAAGGAGAAGACTACGCAAAGCTTGCGACAAAAAACTCACAAAGCTCCCAGACCATAAATGAAAAACCAAAGCGATATTCTGCAATAGACCTTCCAACAGTGATCTCACTGACTACTCATACGCTTGGAGGTTTTCCCAGGTCCTTGCACACGCCTCACTCATCGGCCGGCCCATCTGCGCGTAAATTTCCCGAGCTTCCATACAAGCCACTCTCGCATCAGCAAATTTGCCTTGCGAACTACATGCCATCGCCAGTGCATCCAAGGCCTTTGCTTCACCCTCCTTGTCGGCAACCCTAGCATATGCGCAGCGCGCTTCAACGAAGCAATCCTCCGCCTCGCCATGTCGATCCTGGCGACCATATAACACTCCGAGATTGAACAACTCGGTAGCTTCACCGCGAATATCGTCTAGGCTGGAGTATATGGCTTGAGCAAGGCGGTAACACTCTTCTGCTTCGCCGTACGAGCTCCGCGCGAGGTGGATATCGCCGATCCGATCCAAGGTCGCTGCGTGAGTTCCGGCATTGCCAGTTTGAGCAAGTGCAGTTTCGGCTTGAATGAGGGCATCCTTTTCTTCGTTGTGCATGGATTGAGACTTAAAGATATTTGCTAAAAGTAGCGAAGCCTCCGCTTGACGTTCCTCGTCGGCGGTGCTGATCCATATGGCAAGGGCTTCACTGGCAGCCTCTTCCGCATCGGGATATTGGCACCGAGCATGATAGTCTTCCCCGAGGGCTAGGAGTGTTGTGGCTCTGCTATGACGCGCGGCTGGGTCATACGAAGCAGCTGCTTGGCGGTAGGACGCCTCCGCGGCTTCATATCTTTTCTGGCTGCTATAGAGCATTCCGAGGCTGTAAAATACGTTGCCGATGCCGAAGGTGTCCCCGATGCGAGAGTAGATGTTGTGAGCATCGTTAAGAGCGTTCTCAGCCTCGGAATTCCTCGACTGAGCGCGATAGATATTCCCCAAGCCGAGTAACGCGTTTGCCACACCGTGATCGCTCCCAATGCGAGAGTAGATCTCGTGCGCCTGGCTGTACACCTTCTCCGCCTCTTGGTTTCTCGACTGATCACGGTAGATCTCTCCCAGGCTACCTAACGCGTTCGCTGCACCAATTTCGTTCCCAGCGCGGGAGCAGAGCTTGTGCGCCTCCATGAAAGCCTTCTCCGCCTCTTGATACCTGAACCAAGCACGATAGACCTCTCCCAGGTTGTCCAACGCGTCCGCTGCACCGAGGTCCCCCCCAATGCGGGAGTAGATCTTGTGCGCCTCCACGGAAGCCTGCTCTGCCTCTTGATACCGCGATTCAGCCCAATAGATTTTCCCTAGGCTAGCTAACGCGAATGCCACGCCGCTATCGCTCCCGATGCGAGAGTAGATCTCCCGGGCTTCTTTAAAAGCCTTCTCCGCCTCTCGACTCCTCGACTGAAGCCGATGGGTCCTCCCCAGGCCAATCAATGCGTTCGCAGTACCCAGATCGTTCCCGATGCGAGAGTAGATCTCGTGAGCTTCAGCCGACGCCTTCCCGGCTTCCGGATACCTCGATTGAGCACGATAGGTCGCTCCAAGACCGTGGAACGCGGTTGCCTTTGCATTGTCGTCCTTCGTTCGAGTCGCAATCTCGATGGCCGACTGGTAGTGGGACTCGGCGAGCACACTATTACCCTGAAGCTGATATATCGCTCCCAATTGATGTAACAGCGCTGCGGATCGCACCTTCGCACCGCCAGATCTATCGGCCGAAGGTGTCGAGGATGGCTGGTACGCGGCTCGTTTAACAACCGGTGATGTAGTCTTCAATCAACATCAGCACACTCACCAGGAAGCCAACCTTTCGCAGAAACGTCGAGGCATCTATCCTCTCCACCGGATTCGACATCCAACAGTCCATCATTAAACTACACAGCTGGAGAACATGAGACAGGTCGCCGTCGTCCCGGATTGCTGGCAAATTCCCTTTCATAACGGTCGATATAATTGGCCCCGTGGCCCTGAGTTCTTCGAATGGTATTTTACCCGTGAAAATCTAAAGTATAGTCGTATACGTGAGTAAAAGGCTGTGGGTATCCTCTGGCTCATAGCCTACTTACCTCCCAGCAGATCCAGCCTAGAGCCCACATATCGCTTGGTAAATCTTGCACCCCGTTGTCCAGCACCTCAGGGGCGGTCCACCGCAACGAAAACCCTGGGCCCGTTAAAGTGAGCTCCAAGGTGGACCGGTTAAATTTGATTTTTGGATAGATTAATCCTTGGACGATGTCGTCAATGGTTTCTCGGCACGGTGGCTCCGAGATACCGTCCTCTGTCTTTGGGTCGACGTTTCCTTTAGCCCGAGCCGATCCAAAGTCCGTGATCACTGCATGATACGAGGAGCTGACAAGTATGTTCAACTGAAGCACCGGTCGATGAGTGTGCGGTATCTCGAACGGCCGGTTGACGGACTCACCGACTTCAGGTCGCCGTGGCAGATCGGAGGTTGTCTCGTATGTAAGTATTCCACGCCCTTGACTACATCTTGAACCTAGGTCGATGATCCGTTCATATCACTCAACAGTAATGGCACGCACGACACACTCACCAAGGATAAACGTTCGGGAATGTCCCACTCGCCGGACGCCAGAAACTCTCGAACGTTTCCGTTCGCTTCCCAAGGTAAAACGATCCAAGCGTCGCCCTTCTCCATGTCCTCAACAAAACCGACGAATTCGACAACGTTTGGGTGAGAAAGGCTCGCCACTATGCTGACCTCGTTGGCGAAAGACTGGTGTAGGGGCAATTAGAACAGCGAAGGAAACGCATGGAGACGATCATACATTAAAAAATTTGGCCGATACTTCGGTATCTTCACAGTTCCAGTCGAACTTCTTTATTGCCAATTGCCTCTCAGGGAACGGTTTCCGGGATTGTTCAGGGATCCGTGTCGCGACTTCTTCAGGAAGAATTCTAGTTCCAATGACGATCGTCCCTTGCCCGCCTTTTGCAATTGGTTTAGAGTCTGTGATATGGATTGTAGTTGGGTCGATTCGGCACCATGAAATTCCGTCAAGAATCTCCCGCTTAAAGTTTCCAAGTCAGTGCTTCCTTCCGTCTTCGCGCACGGGAAGGACTTACAGCCTTGCGTGGGGTTTGAGGTCCCGGGGACTGAGGTGGCAGGCTGTCCGTCATGTCGAGTTAAGTCGTATACGGTTGAAAATCGGTCAGAGACGACGGATGATGAAACGGTTACGAGTCAAGGATTTGTGATGAACGGAGACGAGAGGGGAAGGGTTCTGGAGGATTGGACCAAATGTCAGCGGTTTCTTCCACCGCTTTAAAAGTCACGAAGGCAACGTACCTAAACCCCTTATTATCTCCTATCAGTGATGAGTCCTTTTCGCCAACATCGCTTGCCGTCGTCGCTCTTCTACAACAGTCAGAATTGCATCAGAAACGTTGCACCCGAGGCATTAAACCCTCCATTCGCTTGCACAGCAACCACCTTCCCGCATCGGTGGACCTAGGCTATCTGCAGCAAAAAAGAAGGTTCGTATTCTCGAAGAGCCGCTTGCGGGATTTGTGCGAGTGGTGACGGAAAGCGAACATTTTGCGTTTGGACATGCATCCTCTGCTTTGTTCGGCTTTGGTCTCTCACGGCACGAGGAGAAGCCCGGATATATGTTGACCGTCTGACCGTCACCGTCCATCAGTAGTTATCGGGTTGCACTGGGGGTACGATAGTCGAATCCACGCGCCTGTCGCTCAACGTAAGCTACGGTAAATATTGGTAATTAGATACCCTTGTAAATGAAGAAACTCCGCCATACACTACTGCGGCGAGATACTACATATGGCGCCAAGAGCGAAGCGACTCGAGAAACGGAGAAAATAAAAAGGAGAAGACTACGCAAAGGCTTGGGACAAAACCCCCCCAAAGCCCCGAGACCATAAATCATACACCAAGCCATATTAAGTAATAAAAAGCACTTAGACAATAAATAAAATTGAATAAGGTCGAACGATAAGCGATAGGAAGTCTAACAAACCATATGGGCGCTGCGCACCACCCAGCCACAACCCCTCCTTGCGCCGTCCAGGGAAGGACAGTCGATCGACTCCGAGCCCTGTGGATAGATGTTACAGAAGGTCGCGCATTGACTCTGACCTAGGGATTCTCCTTGGCACACTAGGAACGGGAAAAACTTCCTCCAGTTGAAGGGTATCGGATTTCTCTTTAGGGGTGCGTTACGTCATCAGTTCAATCCGAGCCATTTGTCCCCTGCCTCCTCTTTCTCCTCCTCTCACGATACCACACGCTGTGCACCTAAATCATGTAATAGAAATCAGGCTCTCTTTATGTAAATCGGTCGACGCCGTTGGCAGCCGCTAGGCACTAGCTTTTGCCTTCCAAGGCGTTTCCGCAAACTCTGGACGAACTCGACCACCACAGACCGTTCTGCTTTTCTCCGAAGCCCTGCAGATTCGTATCGACATTGGCGATAGGAAAGGAACAGCCTGGGCTCTGAGGTGCCCTGACGACGCCTACCGCGAACAGGATCACGAAGACGCAATACGCCTTTATGAACAAGCTGCCGGAATGTTTGAGGAAATCTAACATATTCGGGATATCATGCAGCTGACGCTCTGGACCTTGCCACCCGCGTGCGTCGGAAACTCAGATCAGCGGGGCCGAAGTGATATTTTGCGAGACACTCGAGACTGATCGAGATTTGTGTCTTGAGACCCGCCTGTAGTTCTTATAGCCCACGTTGCTGTACAGAATTCTCCGTTATGTATCGTGTTGACTGAGACACTGGCACTCCAAATAAATACAAGGGATAAAGAAAACGAAAGCCAATCCGAGAAGCGCAGAAAATAAAAAGGAGAATACAACTCAAGCATGGGACAAACCCCCAAAGCTTCCAGACCATAAATAGAAAGAATCAAAGTGATATTAAAGAATAAAAAGCACCAGACCACTGTACGCTAAGCTAGTGAACCTGCCAGCCCTACGCGGTTTTATGATGGAAAACCGCTCGCACCCGAGCCCACCGACCAAATGTCGCGACACGTCGCGCATTGATCTTGGCCCGGATCCCTCTTATCATTGCCTTAATTCGAGGGAGCACCTTCTCCTCTTCCTCCACCCAGGCCCAGTAGGCGGCCTCAATCCGACGCTCCACCTCTTCGGACGTGAACTCCCGTCGGGCTAGCTCATCCCACACCGACATTGGCACGTCCTGTACTTGAAGCTCATCCGAAAAGGTGACAACCCTGTCATCCTCTGCGATCGTCTCCAGAGGAGCTACAACGGCTTCTCTCCTTCTCCGCCCACTGGACTTGAAGCCGGGCCGTCTACTGGCGTTCTCGATACGGTCGATATTAGCTTGAGAGATCGGCCGCGATCGTCCCGCAGACGCCATGGCAGCTGCGACTTGGGGTCTACAAAAATCGAAAACGAAAAAAAGTCCTTTAGTGGACGACTCTCATGATGAGAAGGAGAAAAGCAAGGAAACGATAAACGCACCGCGATTCTCCAAAGAGACCCGTCTTGCGTGTTCTACCGCTGACTTGTGTAGATAAGGCGGCACCCGAATCGTGGGGTGTAGTACTTGGTTCGCCCGCCGCATCCTGCGCGCCCGCGCCAGCAGGTCGCTCGATCGCGGTGTTGGTGGTAGTTGGAGGAGTGATGGGGGAAGCCGAGGTCGCGATAGGTGTTGAAGTGGTGCCATCGGAGCCTGGAATGGTGGCTTCCGAGGAGTCCTCTGCGATCGTGTCGAGGCGGGCAGCTT
This sequence comes from Tulasnella sp. 424, assembly GCA_019633425.1. Lineage (NCBI taxonomy): Eukaryota > Fungi > Basidiomycota > Agaricomycetes > Cantharellales > Tulasnellaceae > Tulasnella > Tulasnella sp. 424. Next base: position 33,951 of record WSUB01000085.1, on the reverse strand, counting down.
CTCGGCGAGCTGGGACGGTATCCCCCGTCTTGGGTGCCGGCGCGCTGACCTGAGTAAACCGGGCGGTACTCCTGTAGTCGGCTTTGCGCGGTTTCCAGGGTGAAGAGGAGGTGTCGACGTCGCGGGATGTCGGCGGTGAAACGAGTTTGAAGGGAGGGGAGCTGGTCTGGTCGGGGTCGGAGAACCGGGAGCTTCAAGTGTTCCAGCGCGGTTGCGTTGCGCCCAAGCCCGAGAAGGGACTGGCAAGTTGACAGGCCGCTTGCCCCAGCGGTCAAAGCGAACCCTCTTGGGAATACAAATGTCGTTGGGGATGGGTAGAGTTTCGATCTAGGCAGTATAGATGGTAGTAGCATGTCAGTGGTGTGAATGGAAGGTCATGAAAACGAGACGTACAAGGCCTGATGATTCTAGGAGCCATGTAGCAGACTCGACGATCCAGTCGAGGCCGCTGCTGACACAGTCGACTCCAAGTTGAGCCACGGCGAGAGTAGCATGGTACGCGTCGAGAGCCTTGGCGATGATTGGCTGGATCTTCGCATACTAAGACGTTGCCGAAGTACGATCCGCGTCATTTAGTATGAACCCATGCACTGTAGGAAGAGAGCTCTGGCTTACCGTAGCGGCACATAGGACGGCTACGTCGCCAGTCTGAACCGATATGGGTAGCGAAAGGTCAGCGATGGGGAGTCGTCGACGGAGAGGGAATCTGGAGACAAAAGAGAATAGGGACAGTACGTACATCGTGAAATAGGAAGCTGAGGAAAAGAATAAGACAGACGCAAGTCCCAAAGATTCGGTGTTGGGCGGCAGGGTTGGATTGCATGATGAGATCTTGGGAAGAAGGATGCTGTCGAGGGAAGGGAGGGAGTGATAGCAAGTACCGTTAGACTGGATGTAAGGGAAGGAAGGAAGATCTTCGCTGGGGTCTCAGGTGGAGGTAGATGCAGAGAAAGAGTAAACCTGCCAGTAACCGCTAAGCAGACCTCATTCAAATCTGCACCCAATGACGGTTCCCACACGCCTCCTCCAGTCGACATACAAATACCACACGATTCGGTGCTCGAAGACTCCCTCCTGCATGAGTGTTGATAGAGGTCGACGAGGAGGCATAGTAGAAGCGGTCAAAGCCGAGAGTGGGCTGTCAACGATACCCCAGAAAGGGTTTGTGTACGGTGCACCGTAAACAGACTCGTTCCACTCCATTGGGTGCACGCAGTCAAAACAAGCCAAGGAATCGCCAATAACGTCTCCGAGAAGCTGCGAAGGGGCTGCCGATCGCCTTTCCGAAGCAGCGTAGAGGCTCAACTCACAGCGGGCAGCAGGCCTCAGCAATTGGAGGATAGCAGTCGTCCGGCCATAATACATGTGTGCAAAAGCTTCTTGATCAGCGATACTTGCGTCCTTGATCAATGTCTCCTGACGACGAGGAGCTATGTGTATTTCCCATATGCATGCTTCGCGTACCGAAATAATGGAATACCCAAAACCTCGGAATTCTTGCTCTGCGAGGTATCCAGTATTGCCAAGGGACTGGGATTCGAGTGCATAAAAGGGTCCTTCCCAAACGAGGTAATCCGAAATTCGCGCCCGACCCTTCCATATTCTTCTTTCATCTCCGCTCGAAGGCTTCAGAAAGTCTACTGTACCAGATCAGAGAGATCGGCCGCAATTACATAATTGGCCTCGAATGTCCAAAAAGATTTTGTCGGAACCCGGAGATCGAGGAAAACCAGTGTCAGTATTCCGAGGGACAGACGCTGGGGCAGGCTTCCGGGCTTCGAGAGTCACAAGTAAGTATCCCATACCGATCTCTTGCTATTTTCCTTGTTCGATATTTTGAATCGAGTGTTGAGCCCTTCCGGAGAGTCAGGGAACTGATTTTGTGCAAGCTTCATCAAGTCGAGGATAATTAATCCTTTTCCGGCAGGTGGACCCAATCGGAATGACCTTTCCACACCACTACGGCGTCCCGCTTAATGGAGTGGAAGCGGGTGTACACCTCGGCGAAAACTGAGCGTAGTAGTCTGGGAGGCAAAGGCGTATAGAAGAGAGGGGGAGAGGATATCTGGGACTTGTTGTCGCACTCGGAGATACTGACCGAATCAGGAATTGGTCCGGCAGTAAGTCGGTCCGTCGGGGTCTATACCCAACCCGCAGACTTGCTAGTCAACTGACCGAAGCAAAATAGTACTCGTGGCTTATTTGGTTAGAAGATTCTTATGTATACGAATATATTGCGCTAATCGGCTTGGACTGGGGGTACGATAGTCGGATCCGAGTCCACGTTCCGGTCACTCAACCTCCGCTACAGTAAATATTGGTGATTAGAGCTTATAGACAGGAGGATTCCACCATGCAATACCACAGCGACATGATACATATAGCAACAGGAACTCAGCGATTCGAGAAACGGAGAAAACGAAAAAAAGAGAAGACTACGCAAAGCTTGCGACAAAAACTCACAAGGCTCCCAGACCATAAATGAAAAACCAAAGTCATATTAAGTAATAAAGAGTCAAGCCCCCCATACAATCAATAATCTCGAGCAATAAGCAATGTCCGACTTGTTGGATACCAAGTCTAACAAACCAGAAGGGCGTTGCGCACCCAAATAGCCACAATCCTCCTTGCGCCGTTCAGGGAAGGAAAGCCGATCGCCTCCGAGCCCTCTGGGTAGATGCAGCGCATTGATTCTGGCCTAGATTGCTCTTGGCACACTAGGAATGTGCCTGGCTCTAGCCGGGAGAGAGGAGAGAAGGAGGTTCCGGCAGTGGCAGTTCGACCTTGGAAACAACGTCGACCTCGACGCCCATCGGTGCAGCTTCCGGTTGAGGTCCCACCACCTCCTTCGGATTCGACCACACACCCTGATACTCCTCCAAAATATTCCGCCCAAGTCCGAGAGGCTGCTTCGATTTGACGCTCCGCCTCTTCGGATTTGAGCATCCGTCGAGCTTCCCGACCCCTCATCAACACGACAGACCCTAAATTTGAGCCGGGTCCGAAAAAGTATACGACATTTTGAGGCTTGTTTCCCTCCTCTCCCGCGGGATTCTCCCGACGGGCGTATCAGTCGGTGGCTCGACCGCGATGTTAATGTTGGTGGCAGCTGGAGGGGGACTGGAGGAAGACGAGGTGGCGATGAGCGACGGAGATTGTTACATTATATAAAGCAAGAAACGTTGTTTACTCCGACAAGAGGTAATAGAACGATCAGCTCACGTGAAGCTGAATCAGGAACAGCGGAGAAATAGCTACACACGGAAGACATATCCGCAACAATGTAAACGAGATATAGTGAGAGGACAGTACTGTAAAAAAGATTGTATGAGAATTTGGAGTTATTGTCTGGAAACTACTGTCGTCAGTCCCAGAAGCAGAGGATCAGTGTATTGCGACACGGATACCCACCTGAGCAACCGGTAGGTATGACTGGAATAGACCCGCCAACAACGATCCCGTCGGCTACTCTAAGGATTGAAGAAATTCCCAGGTCCTTTCACACTCCTCACTCATCGGCTGGCCCATCTGCGCGTAAATTTCCCGAGCTTCCATACAAGCCACCTTCGCATCAGTGAATTTGCCTTGCAACCTACATGCCTCCGCCAGTCCTTCCAAGGCCATTGCTTCACCCTCCTCGTCGACAACCCTAGCATATGCGACGTGCGCCTCAGCGAAGCAATCCTCCGCCTCGTCATGTTGATCCTGGAAACCATATAACACTCCGAGACTGTACAACACGGTAGCTTCACCGCGAATATCGTCTAGGCTGGAGTATATGGCTTGAGCAAGGCGATAACACTCTTCTGCTTCGCCGTACGTGCCCCGCGCGAGGTGAATGTCGCCGATCCGATCCAAGGTCGCTGCGCGAACTCCGTCATCGCCAATTTGAGCAGCTGCAGCTTCGGCTTGAATTATGGCATCTTTTTCTTCGTTGTGCATGGATTGAGACCTGAAGATCTTTGCTAAAAGGAGCGAAGCATTCGCTTGACCTGCTTCGTCGGCGGTGCTGATCCATATTGCAAGGGCTTCGCTGGCAGCCTCTTCCGCATCGGGATATTGGCACCGAGCGTGATAGTCTTCCCCAAGGGCAAGGAATGTTGTGGCTCTGTGATAACCCGCGGCCGGGTCATACGAAGCAGCTGCTTGGCGGTAGGACGCCTCCGCGGCTTCATATCTTTTCTGGCTGCTATAGAGCATTCCGAGGCTGTAAAATACGTTGCCGATGCCGATGGTGCCCCCGATGCGAGAGTAGATGTTGTGAGCCTCGTTAAGAGCGTTCTCAGCCTCGAAGCTGCTCGACTGAGCAATATAAATATTTCCCAAGATGAATAACGCGTTTGCAACGCCGTGGTCGTTCCCGATGCGAGAATCGATCTCGTGCGCCTCTATGCAAGCCTTCTTCCCCTCGTGATACCTCGACTGAACACGATAGACCTCTCCCAGGCTGACTAACGCCTTCGCTGCAGCGAAGTCGTTCCCAATGCGGGAGGAGATCTTGTGCGCCTCCATGAAAGCCTTCTCCGCCTCTTGATTCCTCGACAAAAGACGATAGAGCTCTCCCAAGCCGCACAACGCTTCCGCTGCATCGCGGTCGCTCCCAATGCGGGAGCAGATCTTGTGCGCCTCCGTGGAAGCCTTCTCTGCCTCTTGGTACCGCGACTGAGCGCAATAGACCTTCCCTAGGCCGTCTAACGCTATTGCCACGCCGTGATCGTGCCCGATGCGAGAGTAGATCTCGTGCGCCTCATTCAACGCCTTCTCCGCCTCTTGGTTTCTCGACTGACCACGGTATAAGGTTCCCAGGGCTTTCAATACGGTCGCAACACCCAGGTCATTTCCGATGCGAGAGTAGATCTCGTGAGCTTCACTCAGCGCCTTCCGTGCTTCTGGATACCTCCTTTGCACAAGATAGGTGTCTCCAAGACCCTCGAACGCGATTGCCTTTGTAGCGTCGTCCTTTGTTCGAGTCGCAATCTCGATGGCCAACTGGTGATAGGACTGGGCGACCACAAGATTATTCTGAAGCGCATACATCTCTCCTAACTCTTGTAACAGCGCGGCGGATCGTACCTTTGCACCGCCAGAGTTGGCTTCCGAAGGCGTCGAAGATGGCTGGTACGCGGCTCGTTTAACAACCGGTGATGTAGTCTTCCATCAACACCAACACACTCACCATGAAGCCAACCTTTCGCCAAAACGTCGAGGCATCTATCCTCTCCACCGGATTCGACATCCAGCAGTCCATCATTAAACTACACAGCTGGAGAACATGAGACAGGTCGGCGTCTTCCCAGATTGCTGGCAAATTCCCTTTTATAACGGTCGATATGATTGGCCCTGTGGCCCTGAGTTCTTCGAATGGTATTTTACCCGTGAAAATCTAAAGTATAGTCGTATACGTGAGTAAAAGGCGGTGGATATCGTCTGGCTCATAGCGTACTTGCCTCCCAGCAGATCCAGCCGAGCGCCCACATATCGCTCGGTAAATCTTGCACCCCGTTGTTTAGCACCTCAGGGGCTGTCCATCGCAGCGAAAACCCTGGTCCCGTTAAAGTGAGCTCCAAGGTGAGCCGGTTGAATTTGACTTTTGGAGATATTAATCCTTGGACAATGTCGTCGATGGTTTCTCGGCACGGTGGTTCCGAGCCACTGTCCTCTGTCTTCAGGTCGACGTTTCCTTTCGCCCGAGCCGATCCAAAATCCGTGATCACTGCATGACACGAGGAGCTAACTAGGATGTTCAACTGGAACACCGGTCGATGAGTGTGTGGCATCTCGAACGGCTGCTTGACGGACTCACCGACTTGAGGTCGCCGTGGCAGATCGGAGGTTGTCTTGTATGTAGGTACTCCACGCCCTTGGCTACATCTTTAATCTAAGTCGATGATCCGTTCATATCACTCCACAGTAATGGTACGCACGGCACACGCTCACCAAGGATAAACGTTCGGGAATGTCCCACTCGCCGGACGCCAGAAACTCTCGAGCGTTTCCATTCGCTTCCCAAGGTAAAACAATCCAAGCGTCGCCCTTTTCCATGTCCTCAACAAAGCCGACAAATTTGACAACGTTTGGGTGAAAAAGGCTTGCCATTATACTGAGCTCGTTGACAAAAGACTGGTGGGCAATTAGAACAGTGAAGGTCACGTATGAAGACGACCATACATTAAAAAACTTGGCCGATGCTTCGGCATCCTCACGCTTCCATTCGTATTTCTTTATTGCCAATTGCCTCTCGAGGAACGCTTTCAGGAACTGTTCAGGGATCCATGCCGGAACTTCTTCAGGAGGAATCATAGTTCCAACGACGATCGTCCCTTGCCCGCCTTTTGCGCATGGTTTGGCGTCTGTGATTTTGATTGTAATTGGGTCGATTCGGCGCCGGAACATTCCATCAAGAATCTCCCGCTTCGAGTTTCCGCGTCAGTGTGCTTACTTCCATCTTCGCGCATTGGGAGGACTTACAGCCTTGCGTTGGGTTTGAGGTCCCGTGGGCTGAGGTGGCAGGCTGTCCGCCATGTCGAGTTAAGTCGTATACGGTTGAAAATTGGTCAGAGACAACGGATTACGAAACGGTTGAGTCAAGGATTTGTGATGAACGGAGACGAGAGGGGAAGGCTTTGGAGGATTAGACCGAAGGTCAGCGGTTTCTTCCACCGTTTTAAAAGTCACGAAGGCAACGTACCCAAACTCCTTATATCTCCGATAAGCGATGAGTACCTTTCGCCAACACCCCTTGCCGTCGTCGCTCTTCTACAAGAGTCAGAATTCCAGCAAAAGTGTTGCACCCGAGGCATTAAACCCTCCATTCACTTGCACTGCAACCACCTTCCTGCATCGGTAGACCTGGGCCTTCCGCAGCGAAAACGAAGGGTCGTGTTCTCGGAGAGCAAGTTGAGTGATTTCTTGAAGTGAGGTGACGACTTGTACGAACGGTGAGAGAAAACGAACATTCTGTCCTTGGCCGTGCATCTCCCACTTCGTTCGGCTTGGGGAAAGCAAATACAACGCACCTACCCTACCCCACCCAAGTCGTATTTAGTCTGCCCCTGGGAGACGAGGGAAAACCGGCCGCGGGTATTGTTGTTCACTTGCACAGCCACAGAGCGATCATACCGAACTTTAGTCCACAGAACCACAGCTCACGAGAAGTGAAAGCACAATTGATAAATTTCCCATTTTTCCAAAAGTACAAATGGTACAAAGCGAATGGATGAACCAGTTTTACATGCGAGCGTAAGCGGCAATGTCAGCGAGGCTGTCGTTGGCCAACGCCTTCCTTCCTTCAATGCGCATGCGCTTCCTGGTCGAGGTAGTCGAAGTCCAGATAGTGGCAGTTGAAGCAAAGCCGTTCCTGTTGTCGGACTGCTTGATGATGCCGGTGCCGTCGACGTTGAGCATGTACGTCGTGCCGACAGTGGACAACCCGTAGATGTAGACATTGGAGGAATCGGAACCGACTTTAACGATGGAGGTTTGGCAGGTGTAGCCCGTCAAGCAACCTTGGTCGTAGTTCTGTGGGATGAAGTATATGTTACTCCGAAAGGACGGTATGGAGAGCGCAACGGAGACTCACGGAGAAGAACGAATAGTGACCAGCGCCATAAATATAGATCTGCTGAGAGTTTGCAATGTTGAGAGCCCAACCGCTGGCGCCGTTGGTGAATGTGGGATCGTGGTATGTAGTGCTGAGAGTGAAAGGAGAAGGAGCTCCGGGCTGTGAAATATAGGGGCGTACGTCAGCCTCCGATTTTACTTGTTTTCAAGCAAAGGGAGGAAGCAGGAGCTCACGCTGGGTTGGTAGTAAGCGGTTTCAGTCTGGATGAGACCAGCATAGACGTTCTTGGAGTTGACGAAGGAGTACTGGAGGCGAGGGAAATGGTCACCGTTAGCTTTCGCGTTCTTCTGAGAGTAGAACTTTAGCAACACACCTGGACGATAGCAGCGTGCTCAGAGGCGGTTCCGATGAGCCAGACAGGTCCGTTGGCACTCTCAGAGACGATTCCGCGACCAGTGTAGATGTCAATTTGCCTCTGGCCAGCGTCGTCAAGATCGTGGTCAGCAGTCCAAACCCAGGTGCCCTCGAAGTAGCCGGTAGCCTAGTACGAAAACCACATGTAAGTCACTGTCTCGCCGACAAAAAGCCAGCCCCCGTTATTTACCTGGCTGGTGATGTGAAGGCCGATGTAGGCAGCAGTGCAAGGGGCGACGGCATGGCCGGATTGCTTGAGGCAGTTGCCGGCCTGCATTCCAGAGCCGGTGTAACCTCCAAGACGGATGTGAACGTCCCACATAGCAGCGGTTGCCTTCTGTCCGGCGGTATCGGCCACGTTCCATTCAATGACAATAGCACTATTCGGAAGATGTCAGTGAAACTATTTCGTCTGAGCGCGAGAAGTCATAGTCACGAACCCAGCAGAGCCACTACGAGTAGAGAAGACCATGTCGGAGATTTCGACGACACCCTTATCTCCGGCGTTTCCGACTGCAAAGAAAACCGGTTTAGAATCAAAACATATTACAATAGGATTGAATCGGCATTGCACACCTTTGATAACAGGCCTGGGGTTGTTTTGGTCGCTGAAGTTGGATCCGCCGCCTGTAGTAAAGGTATTGATAATTATTCCCCAAGCCATTGTGTGACTGTAACTTACCAATAACAGTGGTCCAGACTTCGCCGACAATGATAGTTCCAGTGGGGATAGTGATCGTGTTGGTGACGTAGTAAGAACCGGCATCGAAGAAGAGGATCTTGCAGCCCCAGTTCTTATTAATGAAGTTTTGGATGGCGGTGGTATCATCGGTAACACCATCTGTTCACAAGAACAGCCACAGTCAGCGACTTTTCAATTCCGACGCGATGGAGTATCCTTTACCTCCAACGGCACCAGCATCCCTAACAGAAGCGAATTGAGAAGCAGCGTAGTTGGGATAGTCGGTTCGGCTGCGAGAGTAGATGTATCCAGTGGTGGTGTCGAGAAGGCCAGTGGGCTTAGCGGGGGCGTTGATCGTGGTTTGGACGTAAGTGGGAGTGGTGGTGGTTCCCCAGTACTTGTTGCCCTGGGCCCATTGACGAACAGTCGTGGTTCCACCAGCGAGCTTGACAGCGTTGGAACCATCGACAACACCGTTGCCAACGTTGATGAATTGGATGTTGTCAAGGAGAAGTGCGCCATTCAAGGATCCGATAGAAGCTGCGCTGGTCTTGACGAAAGTCTGAACGTTTTCGATCCTGCCGTCGATGATGACTTCGGTACCAGCGCTCTGATTCGCTTGAGTAGTTCCACCGGTGTTAACTTGGAAGCCGATCTAGGAAGAGAATATCCAAAGTCAGCACCCTGGTGAAACTCCAGCATCGGTACTGCGTGAGTGATGGGGAGAAACTTACTCCGCTGTTCAGGATGTCGACACCTTGGAAGGTCCAGCCCCAGTTCCAGTTCATGTCTATGTCGATAAAAGTAAGTGACCCTGGACTGACGAACGTACGAAGCCTTTAAACTTACAAACGCCGACCTGGCAGTTGCGGACCTTGATGTTCTTAACCGTGAACTGCTGGTTGCCGACCCACATTCCGAACTTGCCACCGTTGAAGGTCTAACATGAAGCAGTTTATTCAGCCCTGTTTTCTAGCTCGCATGTCGCGACCTCAGAACCACTCACCAAGTCGGACATGAATCCACCAGAACCGTTTTCCATCCAAATACCTTGGTGGGCCGTGTTGCTGTCCTGGTTCATATCGAATTCGATGTCGACGAGAGTAGTAGCCTGGGCGACCTGCCAGTGAACGCCAGTAGCCGAGGTGGTAGCGGGCATCCTGGTAGTGTCGATCTTGAAGTGCCGGACGGATTTGAAGAAGTTCTACAGGAGCAACTGTCAGGACCCAGGGGGGTGGAATGAGATGTAAGTTCGCCTACGTTAGTGTTGTCCCAGTATTCAGCACCGCCACCGTTGGGAATGTATGGGTCTAATGGGGTGCGGTTGGTAAGCAAGCGCAAATGAATGACCACGGAGTAACTGACCCGCGTCGATGACAGCCATGCCGTTGAAACCAGCCGAAGCAAGGAGAGTGGGTTTGTTCTTTGCGTCACCAACCTATCCAAGCACCTGGAGTTAATGTCCGCTCTACAGCTGATTGAGGCCCTAAACGTACGAGTTGAGTGAGATAGAAAGGAATGCTAAATTAAGAGGATGTTTGAGCATCGGAGTTCGATAAAAATGAATGGAAAAGGCTTACATCGGAGTGCTGACGAGGTAAGTTCCAGACGGGAAGAAGATGATACCGGGGGATAGGGTGCTGGAAGCACAACCTTGACCACAGCGATTTTGGTCAGAAATGGCCTTATTGATGGCCGCTGTGTCGTCCGTGACACCATCTAGGATAGAACAGCATTAGCTCCTTAGTCTCAGACTCTGAGTTTGTTCCAGCAACTCACCTCCTTTGGCACCATAGTCCTTGACGTTTCTGTATGGCTTATAGGTAGAGGGGTTGGCGTTATAAGCGGACTTGCCACGACGAGTGATGGTTTGCATCCAGTGAGGATCACCGGCGGCAGCGGTGGGGGTAAGAGCAGCGGTGCAGCTGCTACCCAGACCGCTGACCACGCTTGCGAGGCTGGCCGCTACTAAAAAGATTGCTGACTTCCACATTGAAAACCTGACGAAGGAGAGGACGAGGAGACACTGTAGAGGTGTGCTGAAGTTGGAGAGGTCGTCGGTGGGGGCCCTCTTTATACGATTGAAGTGTCCTAGAGGATACTTTGGATGGCAATACCCCTAAGGCATCGGGAAAGTCCATAACGAGAGTAAGAGCGGCTTCGACCGTTCGGAAGGCCATTGCCCAGTGTTCAGAGCTATATTTTGCCGCCAAGAACACTTAGCTCTGGGCAACTCGGTGCTCAAGATTTGGCGGCTCGTCTTCCCGGTTGCAGTAGTTCAACCGTTCGCCCACCTTTGGGAAGTCGGTCAGAGAGAGTTCGACTTCCCGATAGAGCTTCTTAGGGTAGAACTCACAGGGAAGCAGTAAAGGCGCAAGTGGGAAAATAGGGCGCACTCCAGCAGTTTTTGCTTCGCCGTCCGGAGAGACGTCGGTCAGCTCGCTCGGGACATGGGCAAACTTCAACCGGACCAAGCTGCGCCAAACTAAGCCAGTGGCAGCAGATCAGAGCTGGGCCGGTTTCCATGACATCGAGGAGAGCTAAAAAGCATATACCATCAGTGGTTGCGATCCGCGAACTCAGCGGCGTCGATGATCTATCCATTTGCGAGCTCTTGGGAATGGTCGGGCAGACTTCCCATCTAGGCTCTTTTCCTTCCCAGGCCTCCTGTACGCTGGATTACGAAGAACCCAATGGCGTAACTTTGTCAAAACCATCTATTGCACTCGCCCCGATGTGGCTAGCTGCATTTGCTACGATTTTTTCGTGTTGAATTGCGTCGTCGACTTGACCACGGTTGAACGGGCCAACAGACCCTGCTCGGAATTCATCCCTGAGCAGACCAATGAATGCACTCGATGAATTGTTCTGTCAAATGAACGATGTGCTGCGGTCCCATGATGTGTCACGGATATTCGGGAGAGGGACGTGGACGAAGGTAGAACTGTTCGGAAAGGGGACGGCGGGAATGCGGTGGAAGCTCAGCGCGGCGTGATCGGGCAAGTCGGCGTTTTTCACCAACTTCACTTCCAAGCTCGCAATTCCGTCGGGACTACCAAGCTTCACAGGCCGAGAGGGGTTTAAAAATAGAAAGAAGTTCCAAAAGATACCATACAAGTTAACCAGCCGCCACCGCAGCTTCCCGCCATTATCCGCCTTTCATTAAGAAGCCGAACTCACTTACGACAATGGGGCGCCGGCGGGCTAAGAAAGGAACAAGACAATATCCTGCTCGAAGGCAAGTCGGACCGATGACAAAGGAACACAAATCAGCTGGGGCGGCGCGTGGTCTGACGTCGGTTCGACTAAGTTGGTCTATTGTATAGACCCAAGCATGCCAGCTCCGTCCGGGTATTGGGACTCGGCGTTGCGGCCAATACGAGCTCGGACCATGCATAGATATCAGTAAATAAGCTAGAATGATGTGCGATAATGGACGACAGAAGGCATGGCTGAATCAAAGAACCAGGAGTAGTCCGTTCAGGGAAAAACTAGAAAGGCTAAAGGTGAGTTTACGCATGGCAGAAACAACGTCTAATTTTAGTACTCACATACCGCAAGAATCCCGAAATAACGTAAAGGTACGCGTCAATCGTACCAATGGAGGAATAGCATTGCGGCTGTTGCGCCAAGGATGAACACCAGAAGCCACTTCCGAGACTCCTTCGCTCGTTCCCTTGCTTGCTTAAGCTGAACGTGGCCTTTCTCGACTTCTCCTTGACTCGTGATGGCCTCGTCGTACAGTTGATCCACCATCTCGCTCTGACGTGTCAGCTGGACGATCAACTCTGTCTGCAGTGCTGATATGTCGAGCAACCGCGACTCCGCCAGCTTCACCGCTGCCAATGTGTTCTCCACTGAGCGCAGGATTTCGGCGTTCTCTTGCTCGAATTGAAGAATTTGTCCAGGGGTGAGTTCCAGGTCTTCCTCTTCGTCCGAATCTTCGTACACAGGGGGTGAAGTCGGCCTTTGCACAGGGGACATCGTTCCACGTCGTCCCATGAAGGAACCAGTGATCGCGGAGGCTAGACCAGAAGGCGGCGAAGATGCCATGCCCATTCCCCATGAACTTCGCCGCGCTGTCGCGTTCTTGAGCATGTCCGCTTCATACATGGCAGCGGATGAGCCCAACGTCTTCGCCCGTTCCGACTGGCGTTTTATCCGTTCTTCCTGCATCGCCTTCTGAGTTTCGCCAGCGTCCGCAAGCCGGCGCGTAATGTACCAGGTAATGTTTGTTCGGTGGGCGGCAACGAAATCCGCTGCGGCAGTGTCGCCACCCAGAAGGCGTGCAGGTAACAGCCGAGCGAGCGGGTTCGCTTGGGCGGCAGCAGTAGCTTGTCTTCCTGTAAAGAGTAGAATCCACACCTCAGAGAATGAATGCGGGTCCCGAGGTAAGTTGCGTACGTTTCTCATGCAATTCCATTTCCTTCACTCTGTCCGCGCATTTGCCCAAAATCATTCGAGCTTGGAGGTCTATTTGATCCCGCTCTTCATTCGTAAGAGATTTGATGCCGGCGAATGCATCTGTTCGACCAGAGAGAACGGCGGAGAGGTCGATATCCTTTGCCTGTCTGGCGTAGGAAGGCTGAGCGTCCACGTTTAAGTATGGCCGCCGCACGCTTTGGAGCAGGCTATTGAGGGTGTTGATGTGCTTTAGCTAAGTGAATGATGCATGTTTAGCGATGGATTATGCAGTATAGAGGCCCCATCCAAGGCTTACGATATTGTTGCCTTCCGCAACGTATGCCTTCGCTGCGACCTCCTCAGCGGTGGGACCGTCATGCTTTGACACCTTTCTTCGCTTTGCTGGAGGGTGCTGGCTGCAGATTAGTCGGAATTCTTGAGTTCGGTCGACGTACACCATGGCGAGAGAGCGAAATTATAGTACAAAGCGATATTCGTAGCAAGTGGTCGTGTCTTGGTTGAAATTATGACGTGAACGTGGGAGGAACGCCACAGCGGTCTCGAACGCGCGATTAGCCACCACCAACAAAATGCTGCTACTATGGGCCCCAGCTCTCGTCCCCCAAGGGCAGTCTAATCTCGTTGCTATACGGTTTAAGTCCGCGGTGTGCATTGACTCGATTCAAATCGTCCCTCATGGAGTCTCGCCGTTTCTTCGTGAATCGCAAGCAGTTGGGTATGCACCATATTTGCAAAACAGGCATTCATTCGCTAATTTAAGGAGTTTGTTTTCTAAGTGAAACGGTCCCCGAATCATTTTCGATTAGGATGTTCATGAATACCCAGTCGTCTGGAGGGGAGGCTAGCGCTCAAGTGAAGGGGCCAGCGAACACCCTCGCGTCCGCTTCACTGCGTTTCGACGGCGAACTAGTAGACCACGTTGTAGGAATGGGGCCTCAGGTACCAGCTTTATTCTTATATAGATGCATGTCTCCTTGGCCTCACTGATTTCAGGTTTCGACTAGGCTGTTGATCTTTCAAGGAGAGTTTCAGCGAATGAGCGTCGCGATTTACGGGACGCCACTGGCCGGATCCAAGCTCGAGGAACCTCCGACCCAAGGGCAGACGACTATTCCTTCTCGATCGACTCGACTACCCGAAGCCGTAGACCCTCTTGCTATTCCCAATCCCTTGGCCATCGCGCAAGCCCTCCTTCGCCGCACACCTGACACCCAAGTGACAGTTGCGGCGATTATTCCAAAATGTCTGGGCCACCAAGACCAAGATGTGAGGATGAACGGAAACGGGGTTGATCACTCGATAGCATTGGAGCCCTTACCCGTCATCGAGGAGCTGCTTCAAGCTGAGAACCCTGACGATGAGTTGGTATTGGAGGCCGCAACAGAGCTTGGAGCTCTCCTTGTAGACGTAGGTCCACCCTTCGCTAATCCATAGACGTCGACTTAACCGAACTTCAGGCAGAGATAGATAAACAAATAAGCATCAAAGACGCCAAGGTCATCGTAGCGGCGGTAGCGCTCTTTTCGGTGATCGCGTGGACCTCCGATACAGGCGACTCCAACACGACATATCAAGGTCTCCTAATCGCTCGGCTTTGGCAAATGGACGAAAGCATTGCCTTGGTAAGTGTTTATCGACCCGTTAGACGAGCCTGCAGATTTCAACCATGGACTCTTCTAGGCGTTGTACTTATACCAGGCCGTGGTTAGTCACGCCGTCAGCGCTCTATCACGAGTCCACAGCTCTCCCGAGCCTCGTGTGCGGTTGCTTGCGGGACAAATTCTTCAAGGCATAGTCCACCACTGCCCGGCTGCTCTGGCTTCTGTTGGCGATTCCGGCGTCCCCATCCTGTTGGGGCTCCCGCAGAGTATCGGAGCACCGGAGCAGTTTGACTTTAATACCGCTCTGCGATTGTTGGGTTCCGCTGCCACTTCACCGACACTCGGTTATGGAACGGTTCTTAGTCTGAGGTCTTCGATAGGGAGGCTCGGTCCAGTGCTCAGCGACGAAACCTCGGAGGACGCCGTTGCGGTACTTCACGAGGCGCAAGCGGTCCTCGGGCAACCGATGGTTTTCGGTCTGCTTGACGTTTCCGCCAAAATCTGCGATACCCTGAAGGAGCGACTAGAACACCAAGGGTCGGACGAACCATCACCGCAGGCCCTTCAAAATCTATTCGGCTTAGCGACGGAAACAATACACCTTATCTCCATTCTAAGATCAAGTGTCCCCGTGACGTCGCGAGCTGTCCGACAAGTCGCCATCCTTGCCTCAAACTTGTACGTAGCCTCCGCAGAGGTTTTCCAACGAAGTCAAGGCGATTGGCAGGTAGTTGAAACAGCAAAGGATTCGCGGGATGCCTCCCTCAGCCTGCTGGAGAAAATGTACACTTCAGCCGCCGGACAAAAAGGACTCTCAACATCTTCCACCTTTTTCAAGCCCATTCTAGATGGCGGTTTACACTTGGATGATAATATCCTCAAACTTCCATCGGCCGCCGAAGCCACTCACGACCTTCTTCTCGACTTCGTCAAAGATGCCATCGGGGAGTCTGACGAGCTGAGGCTGCTCACCGATCTCATGGAGGTTACTCCACAACTTGACACGTTCCTAGTCGCGTTGGACCCAACCAAACAAGCGAGCTTGGTAGCACGTTTGATGGATTTAGACAACGGACGGAGTGGGTTGGGAGAGTGGTTAATTCAGCACGAAGCGGAAACGGTCGTCGGACATCTTCACCAACTCGCCGAGCTGGCTGGAGCCATTACGGAGGAGCAAACCGTCCGAGCAGCCTTGCTGCGACACTCAGTCGACAAGCACTTCTGCTACCTGTCATTCCTGCTCGAGACGGATGCGAAGCGGGATGTCCTCGACTATCTGGTGGGCGACCGACAGGGAAGCTCGACTCTAGAGGAATGCTTTCGAACAATGTTGGACCAGGACGTCTCAAGTCACGCCATGTTCCAAGTAGCCCGCACGTTGACATCCTCCGACTTAGCGAAGTATCGTCGGCCATCAATGTCCATCACCCTCGTCTTCGTGCTCCTTCGATCATTGCGGGTGCAACCCAATCCCTTCACCGCCTCCGATATTCTCCCTACGTGCCTCGGCTTACTGCAACCCAAGGAGTCCCAAGATGAAAACATATTCATCGATGCGAACGCTCATCTTTCCCTTGAAGTCGGCCACTCACTCGCCTTCCTGTCCTCCGACGACTCGGCAAAACTATGGGGCAGCGTTTCCGACGCGGCAGAGTCGCTGACCGAGATCCTCGACCTTGTAATCAAGAGACACAAGCAGGGGCAACAGCGAGAAGACATAGAGGGAATGGAACAAGATGCGACCCTCATTGGCTTTGACGGGCTTTCAGAAGCTGCTTTCCAGCGACTGGCGGAGATCACTGGGAGCGCGATGTCAACCGAGTCTCCCTCGATTACAAGGTTCAAGCCCGAGCTTCAATGGTCCAACTACCAACCCCATCAACTGAACCCTCCGATATCCTGGAAGGACGAAATCTCGACCTCTTTCAAGACTCTCGAAGGCGCTTTGAACCCGGAATGCAGCCGACCTGTGACGCCGCCTCAACCTTCCACGCCCCCGACGTTCCTCGGAATGGGTAAGCAGCTGCTGATTAGTTTTCCATCGTTATACAATTGATAAGTCTTGCGCTAGCTGCCCTGTCGCCTTTCACCGTGCTTCGCTCCCCGACAACCAAAGTGACGAGCCTGACCAAGACCTACTCCAACAACGATTTCCGAAACCAGCGAACAAGCCCCAACATGAACACGTCTCGCCCACCAAGCATGCATGTTGATGTAAGTTTATTCATTCTACTTAAACGCCCCGTTCTGTAGCAAAACCCTTACCGGTCGTGTCGTATAGGACTTCCAAAGCGCTCCTCCGCTTTTACTCCAGCCATCCCCAATGGCGCCTTGGCAAATGTAACACGTATCTCGCAGAATTAAAAGTCTAACACGATCATGCATGTCATTCAAACCATTATACGTAGCAACGAACGGCACGAAGGGGGGTGACAGTACTGAACTACTCGAACATAGAAAATAGGGCGAATAAGATAAATCGAGAACGAAGAGAAAGAGATGTAAGGTGAAAGAGAGAAGGCAGCGGTAGGGGATTTGTATACATCACGTTACTTGCTCATAGGGGAAACGTTGCCTCAATCCAACAGGGGAATCGTCCCCGGGTTTGAAATAATGGTCTACCTCATCTGAGAACTCGGAGGGCGCGATATCTGGTGAAGGCCGACGGGATGACTCGACGGGAGCAGCTTCTTTCTTCGTCCCTAAACGAATCATTCGCTTCCTCCGAGCCCGGACCGGCGCTTTACCCTTGTCCAGCCCATGAGATGCAACGAGGATAGTCGGCGTCTGTGGTTTTGGTGGGATACTCCGCACTGTAAAATGTTCCACCGAGTGGGTGTACGGCGAAAGGGTATGATACGACGAACTGAGTGCCGAGAGATGTGATACGGTCATGTTCGCATGCGGACGCAAGACGATCTTTGGATTCGTTTCGGACGGTGGCGCATGTCGGGGTGGAGAACCGAAATGGTGGAAGCTGTCAAACGGTTGAATGATGGAAGGAGATAACGAACGACGTCGTTGACGTTCTTTATCTTTCATGATAGGCGACCCGGCTTCGTCGTCAGGTCCAGGACGATCCGACGATGGCGGAGTGGACACGGTAGGTGGTCGGCCACTGCTATGTGAAAGGCGAGTATATGAGGATGAAGATGACAGGCGAACGTCCGAGGTACCGCTTTGCCTTCGTGAATGCCGATGGGATTCAGACATCGCTGGCGAGAGGTGCCTTGCCATACGAGGGTGAGGGTGAGGGTGATCTCCGACGGAGGCTTGATAGGAGGAGGCTGATCGACCCGGTCCCAACTTGGACGGCCCCGGCACACCCATTTCAGGGAAGTATGGGTTATACGACCCTAGCTGTTGCTGACGCTGTTCGCGGAGCTGTTGATCGCGCCAGGTCGTCACCGGATCGGGTGGAGACGAATCGTCCTCCAATCGTTGCAGCACACTGAGGTGGAGGTGAGGGTGGCTTCCATTACGAGGTGTATGAGAGTGTGGACGAGAGGTCGAAGGAGTAGGGAGAGCAGAACGAGCGGTAGACGCGGGCCGGGATGTTCGACTGACAGTGTCAGAAGCCCCCATTGTCTGCGAGTGGACGACGCGGGGTCGAGTGATGGTTCCACCTCCAACTGCTGGCAAAGTCTCGTACTCCACCTCGCTCTCCTCTGCTACCGATGGAGGATGCGTAGAGTAATCTGGAGCAGTGTCGTCCCATTCAACGACATCGTATTCCGTGCCTTCCTCCCCATTGCCATCTCCAGCCGTCGATCGCTCCTCGGTCACGTCTCCCAACTCCGCGAGCCCTTTGGCAGGAGCGAAAAGTCGCCCCAAACCGCTGTAGCTACTCTTGGAAGGAAGTCCCTCTGGTCTCAGACCATACGTAGGGTCATAATTCTCTAAATCAGGGAAGGATGGTGTCCGTTCAATCACCGGCGACTGAGCTTTTGGCGCGGGCAACGGCTCCGAAACCCTCGACAACGCCGATTTGGGTGCGGGTACTCTCAAACGAGGAGCGTGAGGCAGTTGAGAAAGAGAAAGCGAGAGGGGTCGTGGGACGAATGCGGGTCGGAGGCCGACAGAAGGAAAAGCGTACCCCGCACCTCCAACAACACCAGGTGAAACCGAAGTTCCCGCCGAATTCGGATGCACCGATGGAGGTCGCGAGACAGCGTCGGTACTTGGCGTATAGACCTTGTCCCTTGGTAACGTCGTAGGATTCTTGTGCAGATAAGGAGCCTCGACTTTGGTCTTTCCCGCGGTCCATCGTTGACTGAGTCTGTGTATGATGGCAGGTAAATCCTCCCGGAACATCTCCCGCAACTGTCCTTCTATCTCCTTTTGGATGAACTTTTGGATGACGGTGATGGAGTCAAAGGTGCTGTTAACGTCGACGTTTTGTAAAGGATCGGTTTTGAAGACGAGGGTGATTCCTTTTTGCTTCGAGACGACGAGCACGACGTAGGCGTTGAGTCGAAAGTTGGAGAGTCGCAAGAGCATGGGTACGATTAATGGTTGGTGTGCCGCAAGAATTCCTCTTGAGGAACCCATAACGTCCATGTCGGATTTCTTGTGATTGAGGGGATTGGCCTAATTCCGATCGAGGGTGGTCAGTCGTTCTTCTCGCCGAAATCGCAATGCGGCGGTGCGCGTGCCACCATCATTAGGAGGGCCTACCCACCTGGACTTTGGTACTCAGGACGATATGTGCATCACCAGCGTAGCTTAGCCGAAAGATTCCTCGAAACTGATCCGTCGTGAGTTCGCCGATGTCGCGTATTTCGAGCTCTGGGGGCTAGAGAAAGTGGCAAGGGGAACGGGGCAGGCCGAGGCGTTAGTACTGGCGTCATGGCTGGTCTCCTCCCCTTACTCCGGTCCAAAAAGCAATTCACCTGAGTGCCCATAGACAACTCGACAACCTCGATCTTGTCAGCGATGATCCTCGGCTTGCTGCCCTTGTTCAGGGCGGCATTGAGCATTTGAGTCGCATCGGCATGGAACTGGTCGGAGAAGTGCGGCCAGTGGAAGTGGAAGCTGAGAGCGGTAAAGAAGGTAAAAAAAATTAGTCGTTGGGTCAAGACGGAAACGAGGGCCTTGAGCAAGCGCTTGCTGACCTCATTGCTTCACCCCGAACGAGTTGAGTCGATCAGGATTGTAATGTTGACTGGTGGTGGCGGGAGGGGGATGGAAGATTGAGGATGGGTGTGTGGAAACGGAGAGGCTAAGGGAACTCAAACTCTACTTTGGACACATTTGCGGTGAGGGTTCAATGAGGGGTGTGCTGACGCAAACTGTTTGAAGGCCGCGCAGACTCGCTGCCCCCCGGCCGGCTCGATTCGGCATTCGAGGGCCTGTGCAATCCCATGAACACCAAAAATCTCGTCGGAAGCGTCCAAGCATGAGAAAAAGATGGTTGCAATCACTCGCTGATGCGCGGAATAACAAAATATCCCCCCTTGAATCCAAGCTTTAGGCTTCGATCGAGGGGCACGTGAACAAGCTGGCCACACTCGAGTCCGCAGAATGCCGGGGGTTGCAATTGCAAGTTGTCGCAATCATTTAAGGATACAAAAGTGGACGACAAAGGATATATCTGAAAAACGGTAGAGGGGGAATATGTGCGCATGCAACTGAAGGGCGTCTGCCAAAAAAGAGCAGAGAGGGAAAGCGGAAAACAGAGGCTGCAAGCCCAACAAAGAAATAAAATAACAGAGTACCAAATCGAAAAAGGTGGGAAGGAAGCTAATAGATAGAAACACGACCCCAATTTTTGTGCTTTGAGAAAGAAGCAGAGTCCACGATAAGCAACAAAAAGATAACGAAGAGAAGAAGAGAACGAAACGCCCCAAGCAACAAAAGGTCACAGAAACAAAAATGTGCCCAACTCAACGAAGCGTCTTTTGCCTCAACTGATTCCTCAGATTGCCATTCTCCTGCTGCAACGTGTTCAGCTCGTCTAGGAGGGCTACCCGCTGGTTCGACTCGGCCATCCTCGTTCGGTCGAGCAAGTCGTTCAGGTCCGCGAGCTCCTTCTGAGCGGCAACGAGCTGTTGCTCCAGCTTCTTGATCTGATCCGCTGAAGCGCCACCGGAACCAGAGGCGCCGGCAGCGGCGGCCGCTTCAGCAGCGAGGGTCAACGTCTTGGCACTCAGCGTCTCGTTGGCTTCGTTGAGTTGCTTGCAAGTCTCGGCTTGTTCGGCTGCTTGTTCTTCCAACGCGCGTTTCTGTTCCTCAAGTCTCTCGATCGTCGCATGAAGATCGTGAATTTCATCCATCCTAAACAAAGTCTCGTCAGCCACAAACCCTCGCAACAAGAGCCTCAAGATGGAGGACCCACATTTCAGTCTGCTTTGTTGCCCACTCCATATTCCTCTCTTCAAGAGTCTTGACTTGATTCTGATACGTCTCCAGTCCTTTACTACTCTCCTGAGCCAGCTTTTGCGCCCGCTCCGCATTGGTCCTCAACAGGTCATGCGCCTGAGCGAACCGAATCAACCGCTCAACAAGCGCACGATCATCTTGAACCAACGCCTGAACGCGCGCTGCAAAGTCCTCGAACGTGAAATCTCCCGAAACCGTTGGAGAAGTGTACGTGGCTCTGGGGTCGTAAAGAGCCTTGAGAGACCGGACGTCCAGTTCCGAGAGGGATAGCACAGGAGAGTCGGGTGATTTGCCGTTTGTAGCTTTGGGAGATCTTGGCGTCATACGACCCGAAGAGGAAGAGCCCAACTTGGAAGCACGAGCGGAAACAGATGGCATGATCGACCAGATCGGTTTGAGGAGCGCGACGATTCGGTCGTATTCCGTTGCGGCATCTCCAGACGGACGACGAATCGGGGGCCCAAGGGGCTGAAGGGGCGACGGTGTCTGTCGCATCGAGTCGACAGAGTCCGACCGTTCCTATGGGAGTGGGCCTCCTTAGAACCGATTTATCACAAGTTTCAACATTCCAAACCCACTAACCTTTAACCTCGTCTCCATGACCCTCGCCTCCTTCCTCGCTTCTTCTCTTTCCCTCCTCGCCTCCTCCAGTTCAGCGTTCAACCTGTCCCTACTCTCCCTCATCTGCTCCTTCGCCTGATCAAACGTCGACAAATGGGCCTCCAACGACTCGATCAGCGATATCAGACTGTTCTCGCCCAACGGAGTGACGACCCGATTCGCGCGACACATCGCTCTCAGCGCTTCCCGAGCGACGATCACTTCCTGGGTCGCACCGGCTTGATGTTCGGTCAAGGACTGTCGCAACGAGTTCTTCTCCTCTTCGATCGCGCGCTTCTCCTCCAGAAGTCGCTTGTTCTCCGAGTCCTTGGCCATCAACTCGGCGCGAAGTTGGATCATCGTTTCCTCCATCTCGGCGTTCCGGCTGCCCGTAGCTTCCGCCACAGCGGCGACCCCCCTCTGCTCTGACATCATCAACCGATCTTCCAAATCCCGCTTATCCTTCTCCCACCCGCGCCTCGCGTCTTCCAACTCCCCAACGTGAGCTTCCAGTTCCGGAACTTTTTGCACCTCTGCTTCCAGCTCGGTTACCCTCTCCTCGACCGTCTGCAACTCCAAGGTCATGTTGGTCTCCACCTCGGTCTTCTCCAACCCGAGGATCTCGAGATCCCGCATCAGCTCCGTGTGACGTTTCTTCATGCTCGCAACAGCCGCGTCGGCCTGCTTCAGCTTTTCTTCCAGCTCTTTCACCCGCGCGGGGCTGACGCTCGGTCCAGGAGTGATCGCATCCGCATGGCCAGCGAAGAAATGCGCTCCGTCGAATTTCTTGGGAGCGATGGATAACGACGTCGCCGTCGTAGATGCAGGACTCATCTCTCCGTTGCTGAAACCGGTTCCATGGCTGCTCTCCGAATCCGTATCAGCATGGTGTGCTCCACCAGCTAATGTAGCATTCTTCTTTTCCAAGGTCTTGACGGAAAAGCTGAGGACGCCCGCACGGTGCTCCAACAACCTCCTGGAAATATCGTTCGCTCGGTCCGTGAGCCGTTGGAGTTCCTGTTGCGCAGCTTCGACCTTGCGATTTGAAGCGGTAAGAGCCTCAAAGTCCTCCGGCTTGGCTGCTGACCCTGCCGAATTGTGCAACTTGATAGCAGCGTCCCTTATCCTCGTCTCGGTGGACAATTTCCGAGCGGCGGACGAGAGCCGGGAAGCGACCAACGAATATTCCTGTTGGTGATTATCAAGTGAGGTGGAAGATGTTGCGTGCCCGAATTAGCCGAGGAATTGAACGTCGTCAAGGGGGAATTGGTAAAACCGGAAAAGAAGAGGGACTGTGTATCAGCAAAATGGGAACCGTGTGCCACAAACGCAAGAATAGAAAAAAAAAGGAGGGCCCCCAAAAGCCACCCCACGCACCCTTTTGAGCTCCTCGACGTCCTCTGCGTTGAGGATCTCCGAGTCTTTGCTGTCCACGACGGCTTGACTGGCCAAGAGGCTGAGCAACAGCTCGTCTTTCATATTAACCGACGAGTGTGCGTTCCTCCACGTGAGACTGGTTCCTGTTCCTGACACGGCTGGGGATGCGCGTGGGTCCGAGTTGTTGATGGTAAAACGTGTAGCGGTAGTAGCGATGGAGGATAACGGAGGGCGAGAAGATGAGAATGAGGTTGAGGACGGTTGCGAGGTGTGCGTTGATGATGAGGGACCTGGCCTGCCAGTCGTCGGCGACCGATCCGAGTCGTTGTTGTTATCGTTGTTATTGTCGTCGGTCCAGTTTCGCATAGACGTTAACGTGTTCTGCCTGCGTCCTTCTTTCCTGAAGAAGAGAGCTTTGGTCGTCGTACCAGGGCTCTCGGGCGGCGACATGGGGGATGTTGGGGAGACAAAAGACGACGACGAGCCAGCTCCGTGTCCAGGTATAAAATTGCCATCAGAGTCTGCTGGACCCGTCCCTCCCATCATCGGTGCTCCTCTCGGCATTCCTGGCATCGAGGCAGAGGTCGGCGACATGATCATAGCGGTATTTGCAGGCATGGACTCCTGTTGAGGCGACGACGGGTCTGATGGTGAGGTGGAACGAGTAGCGAGGGATATTCCTCCTCCTCCAAGAAACCTGCGGACTCCATTCATGCGTCCTTCGTCTTCCCTGAATAGTAGTTGGGTATTTTAGAGTGAAAGCAAAAAGAAAGAGAAAAGAAAAGGGTTAACAAGGAATTTTCGTCGAAAGAGCGAGAGGTTTAGCGGGTGATTGTTTAGGGAAACTCTGGCACTCGGCCTCCTCAGGCTCGTTTCAAACTTCACACGCGACTGGTTCACGCCCCTTCCCGCCTTCGTCCCGACCCCCAAGCAGTCAGCAAAATCGCCTTGTCACTGTCCTTTAACGCCTCGAGAACGACCGTCTTTTTTTTTTCAAAGTTGCAGTGCAGAGTTTTTTCCTTTGCAAGCACAGCTCTTGCCTCGAGGCCAACGCTGCCTCTCAATTGCGTACATAGACTTTTACCGCGGTGGAGGCCTTTTTATCTTCGTTGCACGAGTTGTCCCTCTTCCTCTCTTGCACGAAAAAGCACACCTTTCACCACTTCTCCACAGAGTTTCCTTTGACCAACAAATCGTAAACCTGCATCAAGCAGCACACCACAACTTATCACGCCTAACCTTGCTAATTTCCATGCCCACAAACCCAAATCACGCGAAAAAAGAGTGTCCACAAATGACGATCGTTAATTACACCTCACCTCCGTAACCGCGCCCCAGTCCTTTAAACCCTATTCACTATTTGTACACTTTAAAGTCTCCTTATCAATCCGGTCCTCATTACGCCTTCTTCCCGAATCCAGTAACGGCGGGCCATCAAGCAGGGGTGAACTTTACCGCCCCGCGCTCCCTCACGCGTCCAGACTTTCAAGCGGCGCCTTGTCCCCCCTTTTCACATAATCAACTCCTCGAACAGACACAACAATAGAAGGGAAACCTACGGAACTTTCCGCGTAGCCCCCTCCTTTTTTCGCATCCACGGTCCGGAACGCGCGAAGAGAGTCATCACCGCGGTCCACAGGAAAAGAACGTGCAGTGCGCGTCGAGAGTCGGCGGCGGGTATGAAAAACGCACGCCCGTGCCGCGCCCCCGCGCCCATTTCCCAACTTTCCCTGAACAAGGATTTTCTAACAGGCCTTGTGGTTTTGACTTGGCCCATGGTCCGGAACGCTGCACCTCGACCGCAGCTTCCGTATATGAAACCGCCAAGGTCCCATCCCCTCACACTCCAGCTCTTTTGTTTTTTACGTCTACTTGTCTGTGTCATGTTTCCAGGGAGTCATCGAAACACGTCCTTCGAAGCCCTTACAAAGTGAATATGGCAAAACATGACCGCTTATGGTTCCCCCACCCAGGGCGTCGGGATGCACACACACTTCGAAGAGAACACCGAACTTCGGGGGAAGGCGTCTGGACTGCAACTCTACTGTACCCGGCCCAGCCCGCTTCAATAGCGGAATACAAACTTAGGCTTTTCCTTATCCTTCACCCCCAACTCAGGAAAGTAATAAGCAGGGCAATTGACTAATTGGATTGCCCGCCTCCCTGAAGCCCGAGGGCGTTGTCCAGACGGTTCTTGTGACTAGATAACCCCCCTTCCGGGCTCGGGCTTTTCTAATCAAGAAACACATCCTGTCTTTCCGCACTGAGGCATTGGTTACGTCTGTCTAAGGGCCCTTTGGCAAAAAGTCAATTACCAACGGCGATTCATCCTATTACCTCAACCGTGCATCCCATCCTTCTCGCAATCCAACGCGTCGGGACGCGCGCTGTTCTCAGAGAAACCCACGATGAATCTCGAACTCGAAGGCGGGCGGCGGGAGAGAGGTTACTTTTGTCGTTCTGGATTGCAAGGTTACCGCGTGTCCCTTCTCCCCCGGCCGGGCCCGCCGCGAATCTTTTAGACTCCTTATCGCACACAGAGGTCCAAAAGCAAGAAGAAAAAAAGGAGGCCCAGGCAAAAGACGCTGATGACACTACTGGGGGCCAAAGTGAGGTGAGCTCGCTGCTTTAAGAATTTCGAGACTAGGGCAGTGGTACGTAGTCAAACTCAACTCCAAGGCTTCCTTTCTCTCAAATAGGTTGAAAGCCCCTTTTTACTTGTGTACGCTTTATGGGTGTATCTCAGAATCCGGGACTTGGCAAAAAAACGCACGTGCGATCGACTCATTTCAAACTTACTTTACGCCTGTGTGTGTGGCGAAATTTTCATTTTGAAAGAGAGTTTAAAGCGCCCGACAAATTTTCGTGCGTGGGTGGGTAAGACCCAAAGCTACGTCACAGGGCCCGCGCTTAGGCGAAGTGAGTCGTCGGGCCTTTCCACTCGAACGGAAAATCAAATTGCGCAAGATACACTACGCACCTCCTCACCCGCCTAGGCCAACCCAGCCAAATCGCTAAAGCGATCTCACCGAGACTCCCATGGCCGTGACATGCCCGCTTACATAGTCAGAATCTAGCCTCAGCGAAATTGCCTTAAGATGGGATTGGACTCTCTTTAATAGCCCCAGGCACTTTGACATGTGCCCATGGCCAGCTACCCCATATATGTTAAAGCGTCGGGGGACATGACAGAGGTCGGGGCCTTTGCTCTCGAAATGGAAAATCAAATTTGCACGTCGCACGACAAACCACGTCCAGGCCCGACCTAGAGTAACTCGAAACGATCATCTCAAGACGTCTCTCCACGAACATGAGTGTGCAAAAAGTCAACACGCCTAGCCTAGCCTTGTACGAGTTCCGGAACCGACGTCCTCTCCAGGGCCCGTGCAAAGGCGTGTCTGCATGGAGGTACAAGTAGTTGAGACACCGCCAGATCGATCCCTTCCCCTCGAGCCGAGTCTATTTCTGCTTGCGTCCAGGACCAGCACCAGCACCGTTGTCGGGACCTTCTTCAGATTCAGGAGGGGCCGCGACCGCTGAGAGTAGCGTGCGTTTATATTCGTTTTTGGTCAAGCAAAGAAGGGGAAGGAACGTGAAAGTCAGTAAAAAAAGGATAAGTCCCCGGTCGTACCTCACCTCGAAGATTTGCCTTTCGAGGTGAACAAGAGAAAAAGAGGGAGAAAGGGCTAGGTCTCGAACAGGGGAAACTTACCAAGTACAAGCATGACCGCTCCGATGTACATCCAGTACTTTTGCAAGAAGCTTTTCTCTGGTGGCGGTTTGATGGGCTCGCCTGTTGAGGACATTGGTAATGGAGGTCGAAGCGCCACCCTGTAACGCAAATGCAACGCATGGACAAAAACCCGAGAACGATAAAATAAGCGCGGGGGTCCATCAGTATCAAAAACTCAAGGCAAGAATCCTATTCTCGAAGCAACCCCGTGAAGTACGCACTTTGGGGTGAACACCACGTCACGCACTTCCACCGTCGAATTCGACAACAGTGGAGCTGGTGGCTGTGGCTTCTTCCTCTTGTTGGTATTGCTGCTGCTGCTTCCGGACGGTCCGAGCGTTGCAGGGGAACAAGACCCATCTCGAGGAACGGGGTCAACGTAGTACGAAAACCACTCCACGAGGTTCCGATCGTCGAAGGACTTCGATTCCCCTTCCCGGTCAATAACAGACTTTGCGGAAGGACTCAAATGCAAAACGAAAGTATCCGAGGTGCTGAAAGGAACATGGCACTATGTGGGCGGGTGGGAGGGGGAGAAAGAGAGGCCGAAGAACACCGCGGTCGACCCCCAAAACGAGAGATTCCCGATCAGCACCACAAGCAAAAGCAATGGGGTTCAAAAATCGCTTTGAGCGAATTTGTCTAAACATACCAAGCGCACAGATTGGACGTCCCACATGTCGGGTGTATCTTCTTCAGCTCTTTGCAATGCAACTTGATAGAAAATCTCCCCGTTGTGATACGTTGGATCTTTTTTCCATCGGTTGATCCATTCTTCGATGACTGCTGACGATCCAGAATCCGGCTGGAACTTGGTCGTCAGTATGGAGCTGGAGGCCGATCCAGGCGGTGACAGATCGATAGCTCCACGATGTTCAAATTGAGGCAGTTCCACGTCGGATGACAAATGAAGGAGCCGGTGGTGGACTTGCAACGTAGCGGCCAGAGCTCCCGGCAATAATAGCGACGCAAGGGCTAGTCCTGTTGTTAGACTACGGGTGGTCATTCTGGATGTAGGGGAGGGGTGAGTCGGTTTGTTGCGCGTTGTAAGCCGAATGGGCTGGAACGGGCGTGTGGCGCTTGGGGGTGGAACAAGCGTAATCGAAAAAGAGGAAGGCGGAGGAAGACGGGAGAGACCTGGGGGTCTGGCCTTACGGAGATAACGGAGAGAACGTGGGCGAGACCACTGATAACCGAGATGAAGGCTCGACCCCCGCCCCGCCTTGCACATTACAAGTAAAACCCTCTCCAATACCCCGAAATTCGGCCCATAACAGATCTGGACTCTTCCACTCCGATCTCCGGCACGAAAGGGGCCTCAAACTCTTTTATAAAGGCCACCGCCCACATCCCCATCATTATTCACCACAATTTACCCTCTGATCCCCTCCAGTCTCCTGCCCAACCATGTCGACCTACATCGCCATCGTCCCACCAGCAAACCTCGTCCACTCCATCTACGACTTTTACGTTCAACAGCAGACTTGGGTCTCCTCCCAACTGCAGAGCAACGGATCACCTCTATCTCACTCACAACTCGCATTGTCACCACCACCGCTACCTTCTCGCAACCTGGTGGAGCGAAGGAAGAACCGCATCTCCAGCCAACAACGCCGCCGCCCATCCAAGTCCCACCGCCCCATCAACCTCGACCTCCGAACCCGCCTCACTTACCTTCCCCGCCAATCTCCCATCCACTCTCGACACCTCAGACGAAACCGTCATACCCAACAATCGTCTCGCAAGCAACCTTCTTCCCATCGCCTCCGCCGCCGCACTACTATTGGCAGCACCAGCACCCGAACAGCCTCTCCTCCACCCGCCACACCCCCACGCGAAACGCTCTCCCCAACCCCAGTTCCAACCACAGCAGGGATGACGTTGCTCGCCATGTACGGCGACATGGTCAAAGACCGGATGCAGAGCTGCATGAGGCTGGAGGAGATGGTTCGAGATGCGCGTTCCAAGGATCTGTTCGCTGTCTCCTTGTTCTAGGGACGCACGACTCTAGACCTCTCACCCATGGCGCGAACCCCTTCCTGGTCAGGGGCCCGACGCTGGTTGGAATGCCGAAAGTACTAGGGTCGGGGAAGTGAATGTACCCGTTTCGTTGGGACCTTCTTCTCGGCCCATGATGTCCCTTTGCAACCATCCTACGTACTGGCCATTCATTGTTCCAACCCGGGCTGCGTGTTGCAACACCCCCGTTTCTCGGAAGCCTCGCTGTTTCTCTTTTCTTTTAACTGGCTCTTATTCTTTCCTGTACTGGATCATCATCACTACTTCCTTGGCCCCCCTTTTATTCCCTGTTTATTCCTTTTAGTAACCTGGCTTCTTCCTTCCATTTCCATTTTTCCTTTCTTTAGCCTCGACCTGGGTTGTTTGTGATACGTGTACCATATGTTATAACGCCTTATGACGCTTTCGCGCTTCAACGTTTGATCCGCTTGTGTCGCCTAATTCATCGTTCCAAGTCCAACTGTAATTGATTGTAGTGTAGATTCGAACGTATACACCGTGTATTCGTGATTAACGACCCTCTTTGACCTATTGCCAGCAAACGTGTACGTACGTATCAGCCACTACCATTCACCCAACCGCACATGTGCATAATACATTAAAGGGTTCTACTTTACCTCTGTGGACACCTGCGCAGCGGCGTGCAAGTTCATGGCCAGCCTCCTCATCTTCTCGATTCCTCGGGGATCCAGGCCACGTCTTTCCAGTCCCTCCTGCAGGATCGCGGTGGGTCAGCAGTAATTTAAAAGCCACCCGGATACACGCGAGAAACATCGAAAATCGAAAACAAAAACTAGGGTCAGTCCCGGAATATATATATAATAATAAGATGAAAAAAGAACGGACGAACCATGGTCTCCATTTCCTCGACAAACGCCGCGATATCGACAAAGGACGACGCTATCTCTTCCAACGTCCTCGGAGATATCCTACACATGCACACGAGCAAAAAAAAAGCAGGGTGTTAGAAAGAAATTCCGAGCAAAGTATCGGAACAGGAAGGTCTTGAACGATCGGCCGGTTGAGTTTCCGTTATCCGGCTGCAGTGCGAGGGGCTTAGAATATCCGCGAGCGCCGGGGCTCGCTGACAGACCCACACCCAAAGACCGGACCGCCTCCCATGGCGTATTGCTGCAAACGGGGCTCACCTGACATACTCCTGCTCTTTCTCAGCAGCAGCAGCAGCATTCCTAACCTGCTTCGCAAGCCTCTCAACGTCCGTTTTCAACAACCCCATCCGCTTCTCGACTCCCTCCCCTTTCTCCTTCACGCCTCCGACTTCCTTCCACACCTCTTCTTTGTAAGTCCCTAAATCGAGTTTGAGGCGTTGCAGGATCACGGAATCGCGGTCTTGTTGTAAGACAGATTGACGGAGTGCGATGTCTTGTTGCTTTGTGAGGTCGTGGACGTGTTGAGAGAGACGCGAGAGCCGTCGCCGGAGTGGGATGTATGGCAGGAGGAGGATGGGTGTGATGACGAGTGAGACGAGGACGAGTTCCCGGATGAGAGGGTATGGTGTTGATCCGGACGATGGTTTTGGTGGTGGGCTGGACGGGGTGGAGCTCGATGTCGACGCAAGCGATGCCGGTGGTGGCGGGGGCGGTAATTCGCTATCCACCAACGTCCCACTAGCTTTGGTGGGCTTACTTGGTTCTCCTGACGAGAATAGCATTATCGGTAGCAAAATCAAGAGCTAGGGTTGCCGCCGGGTTTTGCAGTCCGGATGCAGAACGTAGGCTCGTAATCAAAGCGATTCGGGCAAAGAAGCCTCCACTCCGGAGATAAGAGCGGAATCTCCGACGGTACGCCTGCCGTGCACAACCTAACAGCTCGCAGAACCCATGAGAAAAACCCACACCGTATGACATGACATCGTTATTATTTGAATCGTAATTTATGTGTGGGGGTGAGATTCATATTTGTTCGTGTGACGAATACAAACAAGTCGGAGCGGAGGGAGCCTTCCAAAACATGCTGACCCCGATGAGCCAGACCAACAGCTTGGATTACACTTGACGACGAGCTGAAGGCTGTGGGTTTGGCGGAAGGGGGTCAAAGTTCATCACACGATTGACAAAATCCGGGTCCTCTAGGCGGTTCGATTGCAGGAAGGTTAGCCGCTCGCTCGCTCGATAAGAAACACTGTCGTGAAATCACCTATGTGCAGCCTCTCCCGTTCCGAATGGTTCATCAGCTCCATCGCTTCTCTCTGTGCTTGTCGTAAAACATCCCCTGACAAGCGATGAACGTCCGAGTCGAAATGCTGCGTCGCATCCTTCGTCTTGACCTTGACCAACGCACCTAAGGGCAGTCAAAAAACCTTATCATTAATAAACACGACACACGTTAATCAAGGGCGCATGGCATCGAACCTAGAAGGCAATATTGATGCTTGCTCCTTTTGTACCATTTTCGAATCCGCAGGCGCTTTTGCGGTTTCGGCGCGCCCCCACGACGGCCAGCTGGTTTTTCAAATTGGACCTCTCTGGAGACTGGATAGACCATGTCATGGAACCCTTGGACGTCTCTTGAATTCGACTTATCTAGGGTGGTCCCGCCGAACTGGGTCAGTGGTGCAGCGATGTAGGCGCGTTCGGTATCCCGCGTGATAGTGAACAGGACGAGAACAGGACGAGACGAGGTGGTTTTATCGTGTGTATCAGACTGCATGGTGCTAGACTTTTTTCGAGGCTCCAAAGGCCGTCTAGAGCTCTCGGCTTCGTGTGCACAGGCCGTCGGTCCGTTCCGAATCGCTTCGTACGGGGTGATGTTAGGATCGTACTTGTGCCTCCGCTTGCTAGTCTTCTCGATTGTATGTTCCACGGAGACGTTTGCCCAAATGAAATCCCCTGGTCCAATTTCCCTGGGGTCCGAAGAACGGTACTCAGTGGCCGTCCAGTCGTCGGAAGGACACACGGCAGGGAGGCTGTGGGTCATCGATAGGCCTGAGTATTCTGCGGAAGGTGGAGGTTTTCTGGAATGTACGATGCCTAGGAGAGAGAAGCAGCCGTTTAGGGGAGTCGTTTGGCAGGGAGTGTCGCTGGGCAGTTGCAATCACGCTGCTTGACTAGTACTTATACAGCAAGCAAAGACAACGAATCACTGCCCCAAATACTCTGATTAGACCACTTTATTTACGCTAAGCGGGGCTCGGTGTTAGTCTCCAAGGAGTCAAGCTCGCTAATGGTGCGTGCGGGCAACGATTGTCAAGCTCACATTCGGCATTACCATCCATCTCCGCACTTTGTGTCACTCGCACTCGATTATTGGATGAAGCGTCCCCAGATATGACATTCCGTCACCATGAGGCAATAAGAGATCCCCACGGTTGTCTTGTTCTTTACTAGGTTACTAAACGACACATATGGGAAGGAGCGGTTGAATGTATCGCTACCGAAGTATGGGGAGTGCACAGCATCAAACAGCTAGTGTTGCAACCAACCCTCTCCTAGATGAATATCCTCATCTAGACAAAGCCATTAGAGTAAAACATGTAGTTCACATTAATGCCCAAGCTGGCAAGTATCTTACGGCTTCGATTCGAACAAAAGGATACGAGTGGCGTAACTGCTTTGAAGCCGAAAGCGGAAGTCGGCGCGGCGAAGGAGAACACGCGACGCCAGCAAAGTCACCCTTTAGCCCCTTGGTGACACGCATTATACATTCTCTGAAGCGGTTGTCCGGTATAAGGAAGGTGGTTTGTTTTACGACGTGGTTTAGTGATTACGATGGACAGGCAAAGCAGAAATAGGGGGCTTGTTCGAGAAACATTGGGAGCCAGTCTAAATAAATAGCTGAGTCTCGAAAAGGGAAGGAAAATTTTGACGGAAATGTGAAGAATCAAAAGAATCACCTGGAAAAGCTGCGTCGCTAGCCACTTGAGTAGCGCCAAAGCGTATAGCCTATGACTACCTACCGCAGCACAATCAACGAGCAACCACACCTGAGAATACCCTGCAAAGAGAATCCGAGCCGCAGCTCCAAATATTGGAGGAATTGCCAAGTTTTTGTACGTGTCGTACCTTCGGCAAGCCAATTGACGCGGGTAAGTAGATTCCTCTGTACATGTCTCCCACGCATGCCGCCTTTGTATCGAGAGGTTGGCATTGTAGAGTACATGTTGTTGCCATCCCATACAAATCTTTGCATCACTATTTCACCCGACAATCCTAGCATATGTCACCCTCGCTCCGGGGAAGGCAATCCCCCGCCCCACCAGGTCGTCGGCCCGGCGCCCGACCGTACGACACCCCAAGACTGCCCAATTTGGTAGTTTCATGACATAAAGTCACCCATACTTTAGGATATAGCCAGAACAAGACGGTGAAACTCCATTGCTTCGTCGAACATGCCCTGCGAAAGGTGGATATCGTTGAGCCGATCCAAGGTCTTGGCACGAAGCGCATCACGGTCGAATCATGCAAACGCAGCTTCACCACTCCTTTTCGTTGTCATCCCTTGATTAGGAAATGAAAATCCTTACCAATCAAGCTCCATGAATTTGATCTCAGCAAGCATATCATATTTCAAGTTCTTCAACTCAATGCGGGACGGGTCTGCTGAGGGATGAATTCCGAGCAGGGTCCATTGGCCCGTTCGGTCGTGGTCAAGTGGACGACGCAATTCAACACGAAAAAATCGCACCGAATGCAATTAGCCACATAGGGACGAGTGCAATGGACAATTTACGGCATTGGCTTCTTCGTAATCCAGCGCCCAGGAGCCCTGGGAAGGAAAAGAGTCTAGATGGCAAATCTGCCCGACCACTCCCGAGAGCTCAGAGTTCACCGACGCCGCTGAGTTCGCGGATCGCAAACTACTGATGGGATATGCTTGGTAGCTCTCCTCGATGTCATGGAAACCAGCCTAGCTCTGGTCTGCTGCCACTGGTTTAGTTTGGCGCAGCTTGGTCCGGCTGAAGTTTGCTCATTTCCCGAGCTGACCGACGTCTCTCCGGACGGCGAAGCAAAAACTGTTGAAGTGCGCCCTATTTTCCCACTTGCGTCTTTACTGCTTCCCTGTGAGTTCTACCCTAAGAAGCTCTATCGCCAAGGCAAACTCTCTCTGACCGACTTCCTTAGGCTTGGCGAGCGGTTGAACTACTGCAACCGGGAGGACGAGCCGCCAAATCTTGAGTGCCGAGTTGCTCAGAAGGCCA
>WSUB01000084.1:137030-173014 GCA_019633425.1 Tulasnella sp. 424 | reverse complement strand
GAGACTTTAAGGGGGAGACCGGACATAGTGGGTATTTTCGGCTATCTGTATATGATATGGTCTTACATTGATATTCGCTTCTCCCAGCGCATGAAACGGGAAGTGCTCGCCTGGAGCCAAACCACGCACCGAAACCTGCATCCATTGCTCGGCTATCGCTCGAAACCCCGGCCACGCATTATTAGCCCTTGGTGTCGTCATGGAAACCTAAAGGACTACTTACTGAAGCATCCTGGCCTCTCCAGACTCGACAAACTTCGATTCGTATGTTAACATTGGCAATACCTTCTCTCCCAGTGACATTGCTGACGATCCCTCGATAGGTCTATCAAGCGGGTTGTGCGTTGGACCATCTCCATTCACAAACACCTCCCATCTGCCATGCCGACATCAAGCCTGAGAACGTGCTTATTAATGATTCTTACGAAACCTCGCTTTCTGACTTTGGCTTGAGTCGGTTACTTGACGATTTTGGTGAATCCAGCGGACTTACCACCAGCGAGACGGTAAAAGGAACTCTCAATTACATGGCAGGGGAACTTTTCATTGGAGAGAAGGCCAGACCAAGCCTTGAGACGGACGTCTATGCTTTCGGGGGTCTTATTTTAACTGTGTGTGCGCCCAAGTTGAAGATAGTGAACGGATAACTGAGCTCGAAGTCCACACTAGGTCATGAGCGGAAATCCCCCGTATTTCAAGCATCGTGGACCAAGCATTATGCTGCAAGCGACCCAATATCAGCCACCTAAGCCAGAGGACCACCCTGCTCTGCCGCCCCGTGATCCCCTCTGGATACTTATTCGCCGTTGCTGGGACAAAACTCCCACTACCCGGCCGACGATGCGCGAGGTTCTCTGGGAGGTTCGCCTTGAATAAAGTTTGGCTCGCTACGCAGATACTGATTCATACAATTCGCCAACAACCTAGCTGTGGAGATACGCCAATCTTGTCCAATCTGATTCGGAGTTGATACCCTTTGCTCCGGCAGTTGTTAACGATGATGGAAGCGACTGCTCAGACATGGACCTCGGGGTAAGCACGCGCATTCCACTACTCCGCCCAGATTTCAACTCGTCTGACCTATCTATTTAGACTCCATGTGCAACTCCTCAAGGAAAGATTTTAGCCTTACTCAGTCCCAATCCTGTCCCAGTGGATGACTGGAGCATTACTGAGATAGAAGACATGGGCATTCCAGTTGCGGAAGGAGCATCATCCGCTCAGGAAATATTTAAAGATCTCGAAGTGGAATCCAAAGCCATTCCTGTCGTCGGAAGATATGTCGGGGCCGTAGCAGACGTGGGATTAACACTGGTAGCAATGATCCAGGTCAATTCAATTCAAGGGGTTTTCCCTGCTTACACTTACGCCACTTTGTCAGAGTATGGATAGGAACCAAGACATGGCCAATGCTCTACGGCTGACTACAAGGAAGCTGGCCGTTCTTCTCGAACACGTGAAGCAACAATTGGGCTTACGCCGACCAGAGGAAATTGCCACCCGCATCACCGGAATCAAGAGGTCAGCTGATTTCTTTGTCTGCAAGGGAGGGATATTGTCGTACTAAGACCATGTACAGAGAACTCCAGTTCGCGCGCGGGAAAGTCATGGAATGGAGCTCCTCAGAGCTCCTCAAGAACGCTTTATCTTCTTGCGATCATTCAGAAGGGCTAAGGACGTGTGAAAGAACCGTCCGAAAAGTGCTAGAGGAGATTGAGGTTAGCGATGTACCGTCTTACTCACTCCGTTGGGTAAGATATTGACATATGTCGCAATTAGCTACTGGTTAGCCTGAACACTGCTAGCGTCGTGGCCGAATTCGGTAGGTTATTCGGTTTCTAGGACGGAGATATGTTGTGACCCTTGTCTTCTCAGAACATCCTGAGCTAGAGAAGGACCGACGCCATCTGCTGGACCGTCTGGGAGATGGAGATTATGGGGGACAGGGCAACACGATTGAGGATATCACCTGCCTCCCTGGCACCAGGGTCGAGATATTGGACCGGATCGACAGCTGGATCCGGGATACGCTGACCTCCGAGCGTGTCCTTTGGATTTGCGGGATGGTAGGAAGGGGGAAATCCACTATTGCGTCTACAGTGGCTCATAGTTGGAAATACCGGGCCTCTTGTGCGATTTTCCATTTCCGTCGGGGTCGTAACGATTTGAACGCCCGACTGGTCTGCGCTCTCGCAAGACAGCTCGGAAGCAGCCTCATCCCAGAGGTCAAAAATACATTCCTTGAGAGTGTACGGGAGAACGAAGACGTTTCCAACCAAAGACTCGATGAACAGTTCAAGATCCTCCTCGTGGCATCATTGAGAAAACTCAAAGACCAACCCCATCCGATCCTCATTCTTGTCGATGCACTCGACGAATGTCAATGTACTAAAGATGTCATAGACCTCATTAAGCTCATTGACCGACACTCCTCATCATTACCCCCTAACGTCAGATTCCTCCTTACCTGTCGCCCCGAGTCCTCACTCCTTCGCACGCTTGAGCCCAAGAAGTGGCTCGCAGAACACTTGGACTCGGCATCCGATGTATCTAGCGACCTAGCCCTGTTCATCATCCGAGCTTGCACGCAGATCAGGGACGACCACAACCTCCCGGAAAATTGGCCTTCCACAGGAGATGTGGCCCGACTTGTGGAGATGTCTCAAGGCGTATTTCAATGGGCCCAGACCGCGATCACGTATGTTGGGGATGGGTCCCCAGTTGCCCGGTTAAAGGGATTACTCCAAAATCCAACGATATGTGGCCTTGACAACCTATATCATCAAATCCTATCAAAGGTGTTCAAGGAAGCAGAGAACGACCCTATGCGGCATCAGCTCCTATACTGGATCCTTGGAACCCTTGCCCTGGCCCCATACCCCATCTCACTCGACATAATTGCTTTCCTTTATGCCGACTCCGGCGCTTTCAACGGGATTGATCTCGAAGAAATACTCCATTTTCTTCGCACCGACGTTCTCGGATGCCTGAAATCCATCCTCCTCATTCCCGTATTGTCAACCGAACCGATTCGCCTCATGCACTCATCAATCCGTGATCTTTTGCTTGACCCCAAACGATGCAAAGGGAAACCCTACTTTGTTGGATACGCTCAAGACAATCGGCGTCTTGCAAGTCTATGCCTTGGGCTTATGGACCGAGACCTAAGGCACAATATTTGCAATCTGTCGAACCTATCAAAGGCCAATTCGGAAGTCCAGGATATAGTCGAGAGACGCCTCCCACGCGGCCTTCAGTATTGCTGTCGTTCTTGGTCGATCCATTTAATGGCGGGGATAGCGTGGTCGGGAACAACGTTGGAGGCCATGGACGACATCTTGACCAAATTAAAGCTGGTCAGCGAAACGAAATTCCTGTACTGGCTCGAAGTAATGAGTTTGATCGGAGCCATTACTGAAGCCTTTAATGTGGCACAGCAAATCCATCACTGGCTTCAGGTGAGATAATCGACGACAGTTGAATCCGTAATAAAAAGACTAACTGAGCCTCACAGCTGCGGCCGAGCGAGGTATCGGATGATACACTCCCAAGTCTCTGGAATGACGCGCAGCGGTTTATCGCCGCATTTCGCGAACCAATCTCATTTGGTGCGCTCCATATTTATGCGTCAGCTCTTCCGCACTGCCCGGTGGGAACAAAGCTGTGGCAGAAGTATGGCGATCAAGCAGCAACTAGGATCCTTCAGCCGGAGCGACAGGCAAGCTGGCCACGAAACATTTGGAGTACATCCGCCGGTGGACCTGTCAGAGTCATTCAATTCTCTCCTGACGGCAGGGTTCTGGCATCTGGGTCTGATGACCAAACGGTTCGTCTATGGGATGCTGGCACTGGGGCACCGTTGGGCGACCCGTTGACCGGTCACAGCCATAACGTCCGGTCGGTTTCGTTCTCGCCGGATGGCAAGGTTCTGGCATCCGGCTCTGACGACCGGACGGTTCGCCTGTGGGATACTGGGACTGGGGCGCCGTTGGGTGACCCGCTGACCGGCCACAGTGGCTGGGTCAGGTTGGTTTCGTTCTCGCCCGATGGCAAGGTTCTGGCATCTGGGTCTGATGATCGGACGGTTCGCCTATGGGATGCAGGGACTGGGGCACCGTTGGGCGACCCGCTGACCGGCCACAGTGGCTGGGTCAGGTCGGTTTCGTTCTCGCCCGATGGCAAGGTTCTGGCATCTGGATCTGATGATCGGACGGTTCGCGTATGGGATGCAGGGACTGGGGCACCGTTGGGTGACCCGCTGATCGGCCACAGTGGCTGGGTCACGTCGGTTTCATTCTCGCCGGATGGCAAGGTTCTGGCATCTGGGTCTCATGACGGGACGGTTCGCCGATGGGATGCTAGTACTAGAGCACCGTTGGGCGACCCGCTGGCCGGTCACAGTGGCTGGGTCACGTCGGTTTCGTTCTCGCCGGCTGGCAAGGTCCTGGCATCTGGGTCTCATGACAGGACGGTTCGCCTATGGGATGCAGGGACTGGGGCACCGTTAGGCGACCCGCTGGCCGGTCACAGTGACTGGGTCAAGTCGGTTTCGTTCTCGCCAGATGGCAAAGTTCTGGCATCTGGGTCTGATGACGGGGCGGTTTGCCTATGGGATGCTGGGACTGGAGCACCATTGGACGACCCGCTGACCGGTCACAGCAGCTGGGTCAGGTCGGTTTCGTTCTCGCCAGTTGGCAAAATTCTGGCATCTGGGTCTCACGACGGGACGGTTTGCCTGTGGGATGCTGGTACTAGGGCACCGTTGGGCGACCAGCTGGCCGGCCATAGTGGCTGGATCACGTCGGTTTCATTCTCGCCGGATGGCAAGGTTCTGGCATCTGGGTCTGATGATCGGACGGTTCATCTATGGGATGCTGCGACTGGAGCACCGTTGGGCAAACCGCTGGCCGGTCACCGTGGCCGGGTCACGTCGATTTCTCTCTCGCCAGGTGACACGGTTCTATCATTTGGGTCTAATGATGGGACAGTTCGCCTGTGGGATACGGGGGCTCGGGTACCGTTTGGATACCCGTTAACCGGTCACAGTGACTTGGTCAGATCAGTTTCGTTCCACCCAAATGGCAAGATTCTGGCATCTGGGTCTGATGACGGGACGGTTCGCCTATGGGATGCTGGGACTAGGGCATCGTTGGGAGACCCGCTGACCGGCCACAGCGGTAGCATCATGTCGGTTTCGTTCTCGCCGGATGGCAAGGTTCTAGCATCTGGGTCTGATGATGGGACGGTTCGCTTATGGGATGCAGGGAGTAGGGCACCGTTGGGCGACCCGCTGACCAACCACGCTGGCTGGGTCACGTCGGTTTCGTTCTCGCCGGATGGAAAGGTTCTAGCATCTGGATCCCATGATGGGACGGTTCGCCTATGGGATACTGGGACTGGGGCACCGTTGTCCGACCCGCTGACCGGCCACAGCGGCTGGGTCAGGTCCGTTTCGTTCTCCCCAGATAGCAAGGTTCTAGCATCTGGCTCTGATGACGGGACGGTTTGCTTCTGGGATGCTGGGACTGGGGCATTGTTGGGCAACCCGCTGACCGGTCACAGTGGCTGGGCCAGATTGTCTAAAACTTTACCAGATACCTCGCCAGCCTTCACTGCCCAACCGGGGTGTCTTCGCTTTCAATCAAACTGGCTTGGAAGTAATTCCGAACGCTTTCTGTGGTTTCCCACCGGCCATTATGACTCTGATCCAGACTACAACTTCAACATCATCCTCTCTCCGAGTCACGGGCGAGTCGCTCTCTTGGGTTGCTCAGGACGTATCCTTCTCATTGTTGATTTTAATCGCAACCTAGTACCATGATCTCTCATCAACTCTATAGAATTTGTGGAGACATTCCATTCCGAGTCAGTCGCCGAAAATCCAATTACTTAAGCTTCCTGGCTTCACTTCTCAGTTGCATGATTCATCTAGTAATAGACACGTACTATCCTGATAATGATAAGCCCTTATTTGATGCCTTTGACAGTTATACGGAGGGAACCAATGTTATTTATAGTGCTTCCGTTGAGTGTCATCCGGACAGATGTGAGATATTTGGACGGTATCATCTCTCAAGTAGCAGCAGACCAGTCCTTCGTCCATAAATGATCTAGACAGTGGGCTCAATGATTGACATACCTGGCAATTGGTAGTCTCCTGGTGTCAGACTGATAATAACCTGCGAGGTTGGTAGTTTCGTTGTTTAGGCAATCGGTAAAACTAAACCCGCGCATTGGATGTGTGATGCTAGATAGGTTTCGGTATAATACGTCGAACGAGCGTTGCTCTCAATAACGTTTTTGCGCAGGCGGTATGTTTGTCAGTTGTCTCGGTGAGCTCCAGCCCATTGGGTCATTCATTTTTCCCCCGTAGTCCCGCTGACTACCTACTTCTCCGATTCCGGCCCTTCCGAAATATTGAAACGATTCTGACAGCTGAGGCCATACCTAAGAGAATGGAACCCACATGACCCTCTAACCATCATGGGCGAGTTTAAGGTTTGCATCCGCGGAAGGGTATGATATCCAGAAAGCTAGATAATATTATTTCGCAGTCCATGATACAGGCACTCTGATCTCAGGAGTGCCGTCAATACTAAATGCTGTCCACCCAACCTGTGCCTGCGCCTTCCATCCTCGAAACATAAACCACCTCGTCCTCCTCATCGGAGAATCTATCCTCGGCGTCCAACACTTGTCGGCGAAGAACCGTGCCTCTTATATATATTTCCAAAGCTTGCATATTGGCCGCATGCTTCTGCTGACGCCTGCGGATGTAGAGATCTGGAACGGTGAGATCGACCTCTTAGTTGGCGTCCCATCGTGTATCGAGAGCTCGCCCGGTGTCCCCCTTGTTTAGTCGGATGTAGTTCAGCAGAGCTCGCCACAAGAGGTTGAGTGATAGAATGTGGGGTTTTCGACGATGAGGAGTCCTGCCTGGGCGTCCGTCACAGCCAACGTGCAGCATTCAAAACGCGAAGTCAGATCTCCGAAGTGGAAAGGTCAGGCAAAGCGTACCATTGAGCCTTCGTGGGGAGGCTACAAATCCAAGATAGTGCTTCAGATCGAAAGCTACGTTCTTCGACGAGCTTCTCGAGTAGTTGAAATGATAATGATGGGTCGTTTCTTTCGTGTCCAACGGGTCAGCCGCCGACAACAGTGTTGGGATTAGGGGCCTCCAGCATACCTGTCCTTGGAATTCCTCAACGGATCCCACTTTGATATCTTGGTACCTGTGACCAGCCAAGGTACTCCTGATCTTCGAACACTGTGCACTGTACGGCGCGATAATTCCAATGTCTTTCGACTCTGTAAGGCAAATGCGTTAATCGACCTCAGGTAACAGCACTGAGCCCAACCCATTTGCGCACTGAATCCCATTGAAATACTTGACAGGATTTCCTCTATGATGTACTTGACCTCCAGAACTTAGTACGAATTGAAGTACGAAGGCAACGTGCTCTCCCGTTGGTCTTGACCTGCATGCCGAAGTTGTGAGTAAATGGTGCGATTGGTGATGAGAACGGGGACAGAGCTTACCGGCGATCCCATGGAACTTGATGGGGAATTCGGATTAGGCATCTTGTACCCACCGACGAACCGAGTCGTGGTGATGGGGTCCGCTCCCGCTTCGAGGTCGCCAGAGTAGAACTGTTCGTTCGGGAATTGAAGGATAGAAGGATGGTTTCGGAAGTTGCGTCGGAGCTTCACGATCATGAAAAGCAAAAAGAAAGATAGTATGTGTAAATGCTCCGTGCCAGTTGCCCGTGCACCTAGAC
The DNA here is from genome assembly GCA_019633425.1 of Tulasnella sp. 424. Lineage (NCBI taxonomy): Eukaryota > Fungi > Basidiomycota > Agaricomycetes > Cantharellales > Tulasnellaceae > Tulasnella > Tulasnella sp. 424. The sequence continues at coordinate 165,236 of WSUB01000084.1, read as the reverse complement.
CTCAACTCATTTACGTGCCCCTGCCCTATGGTACCCGTTTCGTCGTACATCGTCAATTCCATCAAACGCATAGGCAGCTCTTCGAGTGTCCCAATGCCCTAGAAATCGGGGAATGGATGATGGGAGCTGAACGGCCGACCCCGGTATACTAGCTGGTGCGGAGCAGAGAGAAAAACTGGGAGACCCACCAAACTGATGATGGTGACCGCAGAGAACGACACTCGTGTTGTGATTCGACGATGTGAGAATGGGGACCAAGACTACAGACAACGAGGGGCCATTGCACGTCAGTAACGAGCGCGCCCACGCTCACAACCATCAAAAACGTACCCTCCGGTTCCGCAGCCTGCCCCACCTCGTCGATCGTAATCCAATCAAAATGACCCGGCTTCACACCAAGACCCGACGGCACACCAGCCGTAACGCACGTCGTGACCACGACCTTGAATTTCAACACAGTCTGCAAGTTCGGGTAGTGGAAGCGCATCCCATCGCTCTCGGGGTCTGGCTGAATCAGGCCGAAGTCCTTGTGGAACTGCTTCAACTCTGGAGGCTGGAGCGTCTCGTAATCTTGCGTGGCGGCGTTCAGCCTGAGGAGTTCGACCTGCTGAGATTCTTGAGACGCGTGGCGATGTTGTCTGCTGCGGAATTTGACGGGGCGCAGGCGAGGATCTGAATGTCGCTGTCCCGAGAGTATAGCTGTTGGATGGTTTCAACGGCGTTGTCGTTTTTCCGGTTCCGAATCTAAAGAGGAAAAGAACCGATTTGGGCATATGCTACACCTGAAGAAATTGGGAAATCACGTACGGTCCGTGAATGATGAACGGCGCGCTTCCGAGGCCCCTCACTAGTATAGTCGTCCCTCCTTCGTCAGCGAAACATTCTCCATGGAGTATCGTCGTAAATCCTCCCTTAAAAAGCCGGGGCTCTGGTAAGCGCTCATTCTGAAAGCTCTCCAACCAGCGCCAAACCCTCACCGTTGCTGCAACTCTTCAAGGCAGATCAAATTTTGCCAAAATTGACCAAATGTCTACAAGTAGAGCTTCTTCGGCATCAGCGATTGCTTGACCTGATCGATGAGATCCTTGGGATTCTTCCCAGCGACGATGTTGAACACCTGGTCTAGCATGCGGTATTCGGGGAGATACGTCTTCCAAGTGACGCGGAACGGATCTTCCCAAGGCTAGCGAACGGCTTCCATCACTTCCGCTTCGATGACTGGTGCTGGCTTTGGTGGGAGTTTCTGATATTCGGTCTTGGGCTTTAACTTCTCCAACTCTTCGCGGTTGCCCACCTCGGCGCGAATCGTTCGACAGATTACAAAGTTACGGGACGCGATGGCGTTCCTGAATTGAATCTCGATGTGGTCGTTGAATACGCCGACTAAGCTGCAGTCTCGAACGATTAAGTTGACTTGAAGGGTAACGCGCTGGCTGCGGGGCTGAACTTGAACGGACCGACGTTAGAGCCATTTCGACAAGAAATGGAAATGAAGGCTTACGGCGCTGTTTCAGCTGTGGATCTATCTTCGGCTATAGACCTCAGTTTTACGCCGATCATCGAAATGCCCTGGTTATGGGAAGTAACCACGCGCCTTCGAGATACTCGAATTATCTCTCAACGACGATACGTCGAGGATACCAAAATTGATTCCTTCCTTCATTAACGATACGTTCGCTCCAACACGTCGGTATGGCAGATGTAGCAGCGGACATTACCTTCTTGAGGTTGGGTGGTTCGCGATAGGCTGGTAGAGGCGTTTCAATCCAATCAAAGTCGCGTTCAATCGCTCGCGGTGAACGTCGGACTGGGCGACAGGTGCCGCTCCAACAAGGCCCTCTCCGTTAGCCCGCGGCCTAATAACTCTCCTCCCGCGAGCGCTTCGTTGCATAGGTTGCAGTAAGCCTCGTAACTACAGGACAGCATCTTATTAGGCCAACTCTTGACGTGCTTTTCCGCTTGCTGCTGACGGAAAGAAGTAAGGGAACATTGACGACAGAAGAGAGAAACGTCATGAAACGCGGCCCGAGTACGAATTCGGTGCGGGTACCATTCTAGGCATGCCGGCAGGAACGGGAGGAAAAGGGAAAGGGTGGGGTAGGGGTATCAAGGGGGAATACATGAAGGGGGGAAAGCGGAAACCAAAATCGGTCAGAATGATGAGAATATATAAGGTGAGTGGTGTGGGCGCTTAAGTGAGCGGGACGGGATCACAATGTGTATAGAACATAGAAATGGAATAAATGGCTGGGAGGGAGTCGGGGGCCATGGGGGAGGGGGCGGATACGTTCTGCAACCGTTCTGCTCCCTGGCAGTGATGTCACGCGAGATGCCTGATTAGTCAGCATACCTTTCCACCCAGATCTGCAGAAGGATCCCGGTGACCAATCGTGTAGCGGCGCACGCGCCAGTCCCCGACTCTATCTGGGGAAGACTAGCGTGGTTCTGCTTCGCGGTCCGCGCTCGCGGCTCTAATTCTGAAAGTCCTCTGAATTGCGAAGCTTTGCATGAAGGTCAGAGGGGTTCAGAGACCCACTGAGCCAAATCAGGAAATGCCCGTGCAAGTTAGCACGCTCTGTGTATTCGCAGGTACCAAAGAAAGCCCTGACTTTCCCCAAGATTCCACCTTCGCTGTTGCTTCGGTTGGCTTTGTAGTCCCACCCGAGCATATACTCAAAGAACTTAGTAACGCAGAAGTTGAAGAAATCAGCGGCAGCGACAGGGTCTTTTGCTAGGCGCATCGCTCGCTCTGATGCGGACACTAGCACAGGATACCGTTCTGAAAGATCGACATACTTGTCTCCAAAAAACACCTGGAAAAGCGGGCTATGCGCCGCATTGGTGTTCATCGTAAAAAAGATGGGGGGAAGACCAAAGAGGCCCATGTACGACCGTATTTTGTTTCGGTCCTGGAGTTTAGCAGCTTGCGAACCTGGAATGTGAGAGGCAATGCTGTTGACACGGTTTAGGAGATCTACCACCTCAAGCTGCTGCTCTGAAAGGGCATCCATTTTCCCTTCGTTCTCGATGTGATCCGCAACTGACTTGATGAGCGTAGGTGAGAGTGTGACCAGTCGTCGAGCCACAGAGTCAAAATGCTCACGCTTAACTGTGAGATGCGTTTGCAAATGAGCAGCTCGTCGCTGAATGATATTCAAAGCCACGAAAATGTAGTATTGATGATACCGGAAACAGCGATCGTCCAAATCAAGAAAGTATTCCGCTTGCTTTTGAAACGACAAGGAGACAGGACGGTGAGGATCCTCGAATCCTCCCAAGCCATAAGGAAACAGACTCGGAAACATACCCGGGAACAGGGCAGGGTTCTTATACTCCGTGATCGCCTGCGAGCCACGGGCAATGACAAGGTCGGGCAATTCCGAGTCCTCCGATACAATATTTCGAAGCGCCGATGCTTTGAACGTTCAACCGGGGATTTTATCACCTTCAGGATCAGATACGCCCATTGCCTCGAGGAAAACTTTTGGAACCGCCGGATCATCTCCAGCTTCGTCATTCCGAACAGCACTCGCCGGGTGCACCTCGACCCCTGCGGTCTCCTCCTCAAAAACATCGTGTGGATCAAGGTCTTCATCCACAATCGCCGCTTCATCAAGGCCTTCAGGGATACCGTCCTCAGAATACATGTTGAGATTTTCCATGCTCAGGGGGAGGTTTCTATACAGGTCATTGTTTTGCTGCAGCCAGATCAAAAAGCGCCAGACTTTGGCTTTGCGGATACGGAACACGGCATTCAGGGCCTGAGGCTTTAATTTATGAGGACCGACAAAGACAACAGACAGTTGTCCTACAATATCCACTGGGGTTCTTGGCAAAACAGTCGCCGTCGAGACAACATTCATGTCATGCGCGCAGGTGTTGCCATGAAACACGAGAGGGTCGGAGGGGCTGGTCGACTGGTAAAGCCTTGTGACATGAGCAGTGGTCCGGTAAACGGAGCAAACCATCTCCTCTACCCACGTAAGATCTTTAAATTCGTCCGGAAGAATGCCGCGGTACAAGCCATTTGCAAGCGCAAAGCGAGGCATCCGGCCTTTCCCTAGCATTGAATTGCAATCCTCGCAAAGAAGTACCTGACAATGTTGTGGAGCCAGTAGCCTAATCGCCGGATAATAAAGCATAAACCCAGATAGGGTAGGAAAGGACGCGCAAGTAAAGTCGGAAGCAAAGGTGCATCCGTCAGGTACTCGGAGCTTGTCAAGAAGCGGTGGTGGTCCTTGGGTTGCATAAACATCCAGCAGGGTCATCTTGGTCTCGAAGCGGCTTCGAGAGCAACTTGCACAGGGGTCCGGGACCGAGACGGTTGTTCCCTTTCGATACCGTGCACAGCATTGACGCGAGAGCTCATCAGAAGGAATTTGCGGCCAGAGGTCATCATATTCTCTGTTGATAGCAGAGGCCTTTTGCATCTTATCAGCTTTGGCACAAAACCGCTTGTCCTTCCACTTCTGCGACCGTGACTTCTTTTCCGAAGGCTGACCCTGAAGAGCTTTCGACAGGGAAAGCAAGAATTCCCCGAAACGAGACAAAAGACTGATCTTCGCGGCGGAGCTGAGAACACCGCCAGCCATGTATTTCTCTTTCTCAATACTAATCGACAAATGCATCGCCAGAAGCGAACCCATACCATCTCGCGACCGAGCAGTAGCGGGTATTTTAACGTGAACCGACCGAGCGGTCGTCTCTAAGCACTTGAAAGTCAGCGACGAAGCGGCAACTTTGAGGGCGTCGACGCTCGCTTCCCACACGCAAGTTATTTCATCTACAACGGACATCGTGTGTAACGCCAAAACAATATGATTGCCAGAGAGGCGTGGATGTGGTTCGGTCAACCAGTCCGAAAGCAAATTTAACCGACGAACGGCCGCCGTGGGGTGGGAAGTGATGCAGTAAAAGGGTACGTCCAGCTCCAACAAAACCCTCCCTATCCTAACGGATAGAGTCGGGGACCATTCAGTACGAGGGTTGCTCATTGGAATTAGCTCCAGTCTGTCCAACCAAGCCGATGTACTCTTCCCACCTATCCTCCAACGCGTTTTTATGGCAGATGTCGCAGCGAACAGCACCTTCTTGAGGTTTAGTGGTTTCGTGATAGGCAGGGAAGGGTGTCTCGACCCAATCAGAGTCGCGTTCCGCTCGGTCGCGAGGAGCGTCGGACTGGGTGTGCCGCTCCAGCAGGGCCCTCTCCGTGAGCCCGCGGCCTAATAACTCGACTCCCGCGAGCGCCTAGTTACATAAGTTGCAGTAAAGCTCTCAATTACTGGTCAGCATCTTATGCTGCCAACTCTTGACGTGCTTTTCCGCTTGCTGGTGACTGAAAGAAGTAAGGGACATTGGCGACACTTGATGAGAGAAACGTCGTGAAGGAAAGGGCAAGCCCGGCGCGCTCGCATCTGCCTGTGAGTACGAGACCGGCGCAGGTACCTTTTCTGGGCATGCCAGCGGGAAGGGAAGGGGAAAAGGAAAGGGAGGGTAGGGGTAACACTGGGGGAGGAAGGGGGATGCGGAAACCAAAACTGATCAGAAGGATGAGAATATATAAGGTGAGTGGTGTGAGGGCTTGAGTGAGCGGGACGGAATCAGAATGTGTATCAAACATTTAAATGGAATAAATGGCCGGGAATCAGTTGGGGTCATGGGGGAGGGTCGGGAACGGATGCATTCTGCGCCCGTTGAATTCTTCTCTTGCGGTGATATCACGTGAAGTGACGGATTAGTCAGCATACCTTTCCTCACCATTCAGTCCGATCGAGGGTTGCTCATTAGAATTAGCTCCCGCCAGCTGCAGTCAGTGGCATCGTCCACTTTGTATACGGCATTTGAAAGTCGAATGCTTGCTTACGTACATTCTAGAGGTGTAGGGGGAAAAAGGTGGCGCGGGCCCAGTATGTTGTCTTGTAGCTGAATTTTCATGGCTTCATTGTGCATATCTAATGAACTAAGCATGCACTTGTATTCTAAAGCCTATTATTTTGAAGTAAGGTTATGACAGGTCGAATCTGTCGTCGTCAGCTCGGGCTTGGTACAAGAGGACGCACGTAGATGAGACCCTGTTTGGTTTTCCCATACCAAAGGGATGCGACAAAGTCCACTACCCCTCAGTCTCTCCGCCAGGTCAAATGTACAACCTCTATCCTTAAAACGAGACGGTGGGTTCCTACTCTCTCCTGCTAGCCATACGTCCCGCTCTAATTCTCACCGAACGCACGTTCGACTAGACTGTGGTTTGGATACAGACCGAACCATTTTACAAGTTTCATCCCACTCTCAGCGCTCCCTCCTCCGGAATACCCTCCGCACCGAAAATTACTCCGTAATCGCTATCTTACTCCCTAGAGTCGACGGACGGCCGTGACACCAAACGAAATACCTTGACGATTCCAGCCCAGCCTGAGGATCACGCTCCTCGTCGCACCATTCTCTCTGCAGTCCGATTCATCCCTCCGTCTTCATCAGCATACCGCTTCGATGCCACCCATCGTAAGGACGACCATTGCAATCGCCCTCATCCATCGGTCACCTGAAGTTCCTGCGTGGCTCCCGCACCAAGGTCGCCCCTCTGGGTCTTAGAGGACGAGGCTCGACGACGCTGGGACCAGGGACGCCATCCCAGCTCGGTGGATCACTCTTCAAGATCTTTCAAACTTGTCCCTGCACGAGCATCTTGGCTCTCTAACGACCCCCGGTCGGGATGGAGGGAAAACGTGATGGAATTTAGAACGCTCAAATAGCAGACGGGGCTGGTGCTGAAGAAAAGGCGCGGACGGACGCGTAGACTTTGGGTTGACTACAGCAGGAGCAGGAGCCGAGACTTGGTGACGAGAGTGACAGGTCGCTCGAGCAACGTCCGTTATCAGCCTCGCTTTCGCCAACCCAGTGGCCTTGCCAGTCAGAATCACAACGCGCGCAACGTCCCGTCGTCCACGAATTGCTGGGGACCGTACCTCAAAGTCTGCAAGATCCACTTTCCTCGTTGTCCTCGAACAAGAATCACAGGACTTCAAACATATGTCCATCTATCTTCCACGAATGCCGTGCGGAACTCGACCCGTCTTTCCATCGAGGTCGTCACGCACCACCGTCGCCTACCTCCACCCCCCAGTAGCGTTTTCGCATTACCGCATGGTGTCTCAGAGGACTTTGGCACTTGTTCCCGTTCGGCGTAACCGGGGAAAACTACGTCGAGACACTGTCGCTTCGTATCTTCAGCAGCTACACCAAAGCGGTACCCTCTCTCGCGCAACCGCGTCGAGAAGGTAGTGGATAGGACCGGTCGGGAGCGATGTCGAAAGCCGTAGAGGACCTTCGTTCAGAGTCGATTGGCAATGAAGATGCAAGATTGCCGACAGAAAGAGTTCCCAAGACAGATACGCGCCCGGTTATTCGGAAACGGGATCAGCTTCACGGCGTAGTTGGAACCCTCCAATTAGGTGAACACCGTTGACTTCTACCACCAAATAACCAGTACCCTCATCGACAGCAATTCTAACAGCAACGTCGTTTGCCATGTTTCGTCTGTCGCAGTCACTTTCCCTCCCCAAAACAAACCCTTTTACGGAGCGGTGCCCTCAGCCTCAAATCCCATCCCAACGCTCGCTCTACGCTGCTTGTTAGATCAGAATGACGATTTCGCCGTAGGCATCGTTACAGGCCGATTCCATCGGTATTTTGGCTACGTCCCTGCAGGCGAGCTCAAGGAAGCAGCCGAAATAGTCAAGTTGCAACAGAAACCAGTCGCAGAGGTTCTTGGACCGTAATGTAGTAATATGTAACTATGCGAAGTCGTTGGATTGCCGTCGTTCTTCGTGTGGCTATCGACTAGGATCAATCGTTCCCGACTCATGCTATCGGCACAGAAAGCGCAAACATAGACCCCACGACAAATCCAACAATGAGAGCGTCTAGGCATCCTACGCCTATATAATACATTATGCGTCCCAGAAAATGCGATGGTGTCACAATATCGAAAGGGAATATATAATATATTACTATCCTTGTGTGCCGTTCGGGAGCCTACGCACCCTCGCAGTAGAGGATGACGGTACCAGAAGGGATCATCACACGTACTCTTAGATTGCGCCGCCAATCATATATAGGTGTTTGTTGTTCGGCGTGATATGCTTTGCAGACTGAGGGACGGTAAACAGCCGTTCCGTATGCAGAATTTGTGGCTTCGAAAAACGTGGGGAAGTCCAGGCGTTGGAACAAGTCTGTGCGATGCACGCGGCGCGGTTCGCCCTTCACCGCCACTCCAAACCTTGTGTGCAAATTCAACGTCTCTCTTCTACCATTTCAAGCACAGAGGTACGAAAGTCGGAGATTTGGCGATCGCCACGCAAGCGCCGGGGTAGTCGTTGGTTGGGTTCGCTGACCTGTGTCCACACCACCCTCGTTCACGACAGTGCCCAACGAGCTAAAAGCTATTTTCTAGACCTGAGCGCATATCTGTATTCAACACCGATGGATACGGGGCCGCTTGTACAACTGGAACGACAAGTCGAAGAGCTCGCCGGAGATATCCAAGTCCCCGATCGCCCGCTGCTATCCGCGGGCTACGCCGATATCTATCACGGCGTTTGGACAAGACCTGATGGCGTGCAAGTCGAAGTTGCTATCAAAGAACTCAAGATCCCTATCCCGAAAGACCGACAAACCGATCCGGAGACTTTAAGGGGGAGACCGGACATAGTGGGTGTTTTCGGCTATCTGTACAGATATGATATGATCTTACATTGTTATATGCTTCTCCCAGCGCATGAAACGGGAAGTGCTCGCCTGGAGCCAAACCACGCACCGAAACCTGCATCCATTGCTCGGCTATCGCTCGAAACCCCGGCCACGCATTATTAGCCCTTGGTGTCGTCATGGGAACCTAAAGGACTACTTACTGAAAGCTCCTGGCCTCTCAAGACTCGACAAGCTTCGACTTGTGTGTTGACATTGGCAGTATTCTCTCTCCCGGTGACATTCCTGACGAGACTTCGATAGGTTTATCAAGCGGGTTGTGCGCTGGATCATCTCCATTCACAAACACCTCCCATCTGCCATGCCGACATCAAGCCTGAGAACGTGCTTATTAATGATTCCTATGAAGCCTCGCTTTCTGACTTTGGCTTGAGTCGGTTACTTGACGATTTTGGTGAATCCAGCGGACTTACCACCAGCGAGACTGTAAAAGGGACTCTCAATTACATGGCTGGCGAACTTTTTATCGGAGAAAAGGCTAGACCAAGCCTTGAGACCGACGTCTATGCTTTTGGGGGTCTGATTCTCACTGTGGGTTCGTTCAAGTTGCAGACAGTGATCGGATTCTTGATATCGAAATCTGCGCTAGGTCATGAGCGGAAACCCTCCATATTTCAAGCTTCGTGGACTCAACGTCATGTTGCAGGCGACACAATATCAACCACCTAGGCCAGAGGACCACCCAGATCTACCGGCTTCTGATCCCCTCTGGACTCTAATACGCCGTTGTTGGAGCAAGACTCCCTCGGCACGACCTACGATGCGAGAAGTTCTCGGGGAGGTTAGTGTTCACAAAAGCTCGACTTTTAATGCAGATACTGATTCACGCACTCTGCCAACCTAGCTGGATGGATACACCAATACGATCCGATCTGGTTCCGAGTCGATACCTTGTGCTCCATCCATTGTTCAATACGGCGGGGGAGAAGGCTTTAGCACGAACCTCCATGTAAGCGGGCCATATCCTTCTACTCCGTTGTGATTTCAGCTATGTCTGACCTATATCCTTAGACTCCAAATGCGACTCCTCAAGGACATTCCTTAGCCTTGTTAAGCCTCAACGCTGTTCCAGTCGATGGCTCGAGCATGACTGCGATTGAAGCCACAGGCATGACCTGTGCTGAAGCAGCATCGTACGCTCACGAGATATTCAAGAGCTTGGAAGTGGAATCCAAAGCCATTCCTGTCGTCGGAAGATATGTCGCGGCTGTAGCAAACGTGGGATTATCACTGGTAGGAATGATACAGGTGAATTTTGTGAGGGGTTTTTAACCGCTGTTTACGCTGACACCACATCCTCAGACAATGTATGAGAACGGAGACATAGTCAACGTCCTAGGGCTGAAAGCAAGGATGTTGGCCACTCTTCTCGAATGCGTGAAGCGGCAATCGAGCTTCCGGAGACCGGAGGAAATTGCCTCCGGCATCACCGAAATAAAGAGGTGAGCTGGCCTTCTTCCCACAATGGAGATATATTTTCGGAGTACATACTAAGACCGTGTATAGGGAACTTCAGTCAGCGCAAGGGAGTATCACGGAGTGGTGTTCCTCGGAGCTGCTCAAGAACGCGTTGTTTCCTTCTGATAATTCAGAAGGGCTAAGGACATGTAGAAGAACGGCCCGCAAGGTACTAGAAGAAATTGAGGTTAGTCATATACTGTCTTATTGGTTGGGTAAAGTATTTAGCAACGACATTGTAGCTACTGGTCAGCCTGAACGGTGCCAGCCTCGTAGCCGAATTTGGTAGGTTATTTGGTTTTATAGTGGAGATATGTTGTGACATTGTCGTTGCAGAATGTCCCGAGCTACAAAAGGACCGACGTCGTCTTCTGGACCGTCTGGGGGATGGGGATTTTGGGGGACAGGGCAACACGATTGAGGATATCACCTGCCTCCCTGGCACCAGGATCGAGATATTGGACAAGATCGACAGCTGGATTAGGAGCCCGTTGACCTCCGACCGCGTTCTTTGGATTGTTGGGATGGCAGGAAGGGGGAAATCCACTATTGCGTCCACAGTGGCTCACAGTTGGAAATATCGGGCCTCCTGTGCGATATTCCACTTCCGTCGAGGTCGTAACGATTTGGACGCCCGCATGATCTGCGCACTCGCAAGGCAGCTCGGAAGCAGTCTGGTCCCAGAGGTCAAAACTGCACTCCTTCAGGGTGTACGGGAGAACGAAGACGTTGCAAACCAACGACTCGATGAGCAGTTCGAGATCCTCCTTGTAGCCTCTTTGGGAAAACTCAAGGACCAGGCCCGACCGATTCTCATTGTCGTTGATGCCCTCGACGAATGCCAAACTACCAAAGATGTCATAGACTTTATTAAGCTCATCGACCGACACTCCTCATCATTACCCCCTAACGTCAAATTCCTCCTTACCTGTCGCCCCGAGTCCTCACTCCTCCGCGTGCTTGAACGCACAAAGTGGCATGCAGAAGCCTTGGACTCCGCACCCGACGTATCTAGCGATCTCGCCCTGTTCATCATTCAAGCCTGCATGCAGATCAGGGATGCCCACAACCTCCCAGGCAATTGGCCTTCTCCAGGAGACGTAGGCCGTCTTGTAGAGATGTCCCAAGGCCTATTTCAGTGGGCCCAAACCGCAATCACGCATGTTGGTGATGGGTCCCCAGTTGCTCGATTAAGGGGATTGCTCCAAAATCCGGCGATATGTGGACTCGACAACCTGTATGATCAAATCCTTTCAAAGGCGTTCAAGGATGCGGAGTACGACCCGATGCGGCATCGGCTCCTATCCTGGGTCCTTGGACTCCTCGCACTGGCCCCATATCCCGTCTCCCTTGAAGTAATCGCTGTCCTCTCCTACGACTCAGGCACTTTCGGGGAGATGAGTCACGAAGAAGCTCTCCATTTTCTTCATACTGAGGTTCTCGGATGCCTCAAATCCATTCTCTTCGTTCCCGTGCAGTCAACCAAACCGATTCGCCTCATGCACACATCAATCCGCGATCTTTTGCTTGATTCAAAACGATGCAAACAAAAGCCGTACTTTGTCGAACCCATCCAAGAAAACCAGCGTCTCGCAGGTCTATGCCTTCGGCTCATGGACCGAGACCTAAGGTACAATATTTGCAATCTGTCGAACCTATCAAAGGCCAACTCGGAAGTCCAGGATATGATCGAGAGACACCTACCCCGCGGCCTTCAGTATTGCTGCCGTTCTTGGTCAATCCATTTAACAGCGGGGATAAGGTGGTCAGAGCCAATGGTGGAGACCGTCGATGACATCTTGACCAGATTGAAGCTGGTCAGCGAGACGAAGCTCCTTTACTGGCTCGAAGTGATGAGTTTGATTGGAGCTATCACCGATGCCTTCAATGTAGCGGAACAAATCTATCAGTGGCTTTTGGTGAGATTATCTATGACAGTTGGACCTATAATAGAAGAGCGAGCTAACTGACGGAGGTTCACAGCAGTGGCAGTGTGGCTTAGCGGATAATTCACTCACAAGCCTCTGGAGTGATGCACAGCGGTTTATCGCCGCATTTCGCGAGCCAATTTCCTTTGGTGCGCTGCACATCTATGCGTCAGCTCTTCCGCACTGCCCAACGGGAACAAAGTTGTGGGAGATGTATGGCGGTCAAGCAGCAAGTTGGATCCTGCACCCCAAGCGACAGTCAAACTGGCCACGAAACATTTGGAGCACAACCGCCGGCGCACGTGTCAATGTTGTTGAGTTTTCCCCTGATGGCAAGGTTCTGGCATCTGGGTCTGATGACAGCACGATTCGCCTATGGGACACTCGGACTGGAACACCACTGGGGGACCCACTGGCCGGTCACAGGGACTGTGTCACGTCGGTTTCGTTCTCGTCGGATGGGAAGGTTCTGGCATCTGCATCTGACGACGAAACGCTTCGTCTATGGGATGCTGGGACGGGAGTACCTTTGGGCGACCCGCTGACCGGGCACAGGGACTGTGTCTCGTCGGTTTCGTTCTCGCCGGATGGCAAGGTTCTAGCATCTGCGTCTGAAGACAAGACGGTTCGCCTATGGGATGCTAGGACTGGTGCACCATTGGGCGACCCGCTGACCGGTCACAGCTGGCCAGTTAGGTCGGTTTCGTTCTCGCCAGATGGCAAGCTTCTGGCATCTGCGTCTGATGACCGAACGATTCGCCTATGGGATACTGGAACTGGGGCACCGTTGGGCGATCCGCTGACCGGGCACAGGAGCCGGGTCACGTCGGTCTCGTTCTCGCCTGATGGCAAGGTTCTGTCATCTGCATCTGACGACGGGACGGTTCGCCTATGGGATGCTGGGACTGGAACACCGTTGGGCGACCCGCTGACCGGGCACAGTGACTGGATCACGTCGGTTTCGTTCTCGCCGGATGGCAAAGTCCTAGCGTCTGCAACTTACGACGGGACAGTTTGCCTATGGGACGCCGGGACCAGGACTCCGTTGAGCGACTCGCTGACCGGGCACAATGGCTGGGTGACGTCAGTTTCATTCTCGCCGGATGGCAAGGTTCTGGCATCCGCGTCTTACGACGGGACGGTTCGCCTATGGGATGCTAGGACTGGGGCACTACTGTTAGGTGACCCGCTGACCGGTCACAACTATACGGTCATGTCGGTTTCGTTCTCGCTGGATGGCAAGGTTCAACCATCCGCGTCTGACGATGAGACGGCTCACCTATGGGATGCTGGGACGGGGACACCGTTGGGCGACTCGCTGACCGGTCAAAACGATCGGGTCACGTCGGTTTCGTTCTCACCAGATGGCAAGGTTCTGGCCTCTGGATCTGACGACGGGACGGCCCGCCTATGGGATGCTGGGTCAGGGGTACCGTTGGGCGGCCCGCTGACCGGGCACAGGGACTGTGTCTCGTCGGTCTTGTTCTCGCCGGATGGCAAGGTTCTGGCATCCGCGTCTGAAGACAAGACGGTTCGCCTATGGGATGCTGGGACTAGGGCACCTCTGGGAGACCCCCTGATGGGGCACAAGAGCAGGGTCACTTCGGTTTCGTTCTCGCTGGATGGGAAGGTTCTGGCCTCTGCGTCTGATGACGGGACCGTTCGCCTATGGGATGCTGGGACGGGGGCACCGTTGGGTGACCCGCTGACCCATCACAGCTGGAGAGTCACATCGGTTTCGTTCTCGCCAGATGGCAAGGTTCTAGCATCTGGGTCCGAAGACACGATGGTTCGCCTATGGGATGCGGGGACTGGGGCACCGTTGGGCGACCCGCTGACCGGCCACAGCTGGCCGGTCAGGTCGGTTGCGTTCTCCCCAGATGGCAAGGTTCTGGCATCTGGGTCTGATGACCGGACGGTTCGTCTATGGGATGCTGGGACTGGGGTACCGTTGGGCGACCCACTGACCGGGCACAATGGCCGGGTCACGTCGGTTTCGTTCTCGCCCGACGGCAAGGTTCTGGCATCTGCAACTTACAACGGGACGGTTCGCCAATGGGATACTGGGACCCGGGTACCGTTGGTCAACCCACTGACGGGTGAACACGATTGGGTCGAGTGGTATCTATCCGAGAAATGGCCTAAGGCTTTGTCACAGGATGTCATGGCAACTTCGTCCTTGGATCCCCTCACTCCCCGAACGTCATGCAACATCCCTGAGTTTATCATCCCTCGGTTTCTCTGTGTTTCATCAAATTGGTTAATGTGCGGTTCCAAACGCTTGTCGTGGATTCCCATCAAAAACGGCGCATTTGACCATCCCTGTTTCGACATTATCTTCTCTCACGGGCGACTTGCTCTCTTGGAAGGTCAGGGGCGTATGCTTCTCATTCTTGATTTACCTCGTAATCTGGTGCTATGACTACAATCTGATTGATCCTATAAAATCTGTAAATAAATATCTTTACGAATGACTAGCTGATAAACAAATTAGTTCATTAATCGTTACACTTAGCAGCGGCAGAGTTCATCGAGCCAACGACAAGCATCAAGCCTAAGAGCGGTACTATTCCCAGGATTACAAGCTAGTATTGCATGCCGTTGACAGTTATGCCAAGCTATGTTGCACCAACTGCTTTACATCGGGTAGTATTTCGACACGCGGGTGAGATTTGAGCAGCATCACATCTCGATATGATAAGAAAGCCGACCTCAATGTTAGACGATTCAGAGAGTTGAGAGTGGCGAGGAGATCTAGTGCTAACCTAATAATGGTCTCCCCAGAGAACGACATTCGTTTTGCGATTCGTAATGTGAGAATATGATTCAGCGCATGGGAATGATGAACATGCAATGCTTGCAGTGGTTACAAACGTACCCTCCGGTTTTGCGGTCTGCCAAGCTTAAGTTTCGTCGATCAAAGTCCAATTCACGTGACCCGGCTTCAGATAGAACGTACTCTAACCGTAACGTACGTCGCAACTACGACCTTATACCTCAGCACTGTCTGCAAATCTGGGTAGTGGAAACGTTGCTCGTCACGGCCGCCTTCAGCGTCCGGCCGAAGCGGACTGGAATCCTTGCGAAACTGCCTCGAGTCTTGCGATTGGAGCGTCTCGTACTCTCGAGTGGCGGCGTTCAACACGAGGTCGTTAGAATTACCGAAGTTTTGAGACGCGTGGCGATTTTGTCGGCTGCGAGTTCAATTTCGGGCAAGCTTGGATCCGGACGTCATTGCCGCGAGCATGAAGCTGTTGGTTGGCTTCCACGAGCATCGTTCCTTTTCTGGCTCCGGGGCCTAAGAGGGAAAGGACCGATGTAGGGGTATCCTGCGTCAATGAATACGAAAGTTCTGGGAAGTGGTATTGTTCCCTAACTGAATCTCCATATGGTAGTTGAATACACTGACCACGTTGCAGTCTTGAACGATGAAATTGACTTACAGCGTGATGCGTTGGCCGGCGCGGGCTATCGCGCGTGGCGGCGCTGAAATCGTGGACCGGAACGGACTGACGTTGAAGTCATCTCTCGCCGTCGAACCAACCGCTGAGGGGTGGCGGTTCTTCAACCGAGCCACTCGAACCACTCTTTTCGGTCATCGCAAGACATATAATTGACGTACAGAGGTTATATAACACGTATGAGTAGCTTAAGAGGGGCTACGGGGGCGGGAATGGGATGCGGTGAAGGGGGGTTGGGGGAAGCGGTCGTTTCCGCTGAGCCGCAGACCGAAGTGGGTCAGACGTTCCTGTCCATCAGCTTGTCTGATTCCCACGCGAACACAAACAGGTTACTGGAGGGTTGACGTCTGAGTTCAAGGTTTGCCCACGCGGAAGGGTATCATATATGCATAACCAGCGGTGAAACAGAAAGCCACGGGATTCGTAGTCCATGATACAAGTACTCTGATCTCAGGAGCGTTATCCATATTAAATGTTATCCGCCCAACCTGTGCCGGTGCCTTCCATCCTCGAAACATAAACCACCTCGTCCTCCTCATCGGAGAATCTATCCTCGGCGTCCAATCCTTGTCGGCGAAGAACGGTGCCTCGTGTGCGTCTTTCCAACGCTTCCATATTGGCCGCATGCTCCTGCTGACGCCTGCGGATGTAGAGATCTGGAACGGTGAGATCGACCTCTTCGTTTGCGTCCCATCGTGGATCGAGAGCTGGCCCGGTGTACCCCTTGTTTAGTCGGATGTAGTTCAGCAGAGCTCGCCACAGGGGATCGAGTGATAGAATGTGAGGGTTTCCAACGATGAAGAGTCCCGCCTGGGCGCGCGTCACAGCCACTGTGCACGTTCAAAACACGAAGTCAGATCTCCGAAGTGGAAAGGTCAGGCAAAGACGTACCATTAAGCCTACGTGGAGATGCTACAAATCCAAGAGTGTGCTTCAGATCGAAAGCTACGTTCTCCGACGAGCTTCGAGTCGTTGAAATGATAATGATGGGTCGTTCCTTGCGTGTCGAATGGGTCAGTCGTCGAGAACAATGTTGAGCTTCGGGGCTTCCAACATACCTGTCCTTGGAATTCCTCGACGGATCCTACTTTGATATCTTGGTACCTGTGACCGTCCAAGGTTCTCCTGATCTTCGAACACTGTGCACTGTACGGCGCGATGATGCCAATGTCCTTCGACTCTGCAGGGCAAACGCGTCAATCGACCTAAGCTCAAGGCACTGATCTGGACGCATTCACTCACTGAATCCCATTGAAACACTTGACAGGATCTCCTCGACGATGTACTTGACCTCGAGGACTTCGTACGAATTGAAGTACGAAGGCGACGTGTCCTCACGCTGGTCTTGACCTGCATGCCGAATTGTGAGTAAATGGTGCGATCGGTGTTGACAGCTGGGAAGCGGAGCTTACCGACGATCCCATGGAACTTGATGGGGAAATTTGGATTTGGCATCTTGTACCAACCGACGAGCCGAGTCGTGGTCATGGGGTCTGCTCCCGCTTCGAGATCCCCAGAGTAGAACTGCTCGTTCGGGAACTGAAGAATTGAAGGATGGTTGCGGAAGTTGCGTCGGAGTTTAACGATTCTATACGCAAAAGATCGTATGTTCAACTCTTCATACCAGTCGCCGCCCATCCGACCTCGACTCACGTGACGTTCTCCTGCCCCATGGTGCCCTTTTCGTCGTACATCATCAGCTCCGTCAAACGCAATAGGTAACTCTTCGAGTGTCCCAATGCCCTAGAAATCGGGGAGTGGATGATGGGACCTGAATGGCCGACCCCGATATATCAGCTGGTGCGGAGCAAAGGAGAATAGCGGGGAGACCCACCAAGCTGCTGATGGTCACCGCAGAGAACAACGTTCGTGTTGTGATTCGACAAAGTGAGAATGGGAATCAGAACTATAGACAATGAGGGATCCAGTGCACGTCAGTAGCGAACACGCCCAGCCCACAGCCATTAAAAACGCACCCTCCGGTTCCGCAGCCTGGCCAGCTTCGTCGATCAAAATCCAATCAAAATGACCCGGCTTCACACCAAGACCAGACGGTACACCAGCCGTAACACACGTCGTGACCACGACCTTGAATTTTAACACAGTCTGCAAGTCCGGGTAGTGGAAGCGCATCCCATCGCTCTCAGGGTCTGGCTGAATCAGGCCGAAGTCCTTGTGGAACTGCTTCAACTCTGGAGGCTGGAGCGTCTCGTACTCTCGCGTGGCGGCGTTCAGCCGGAGGAGGTTCGACCTGCCGAGGTTCTTGAGACGCGTGGCGATGTTGTCTGCTGCAGAGTTTGAGGGTGCGCAGGCGAGGATCCGGATGTCGTTGTCCCGAGCATAGAGCTGTTGGATGGCTTCTACGAGTGTCGTCGTTTTGCCGGTTCCGAATCTAAAAAGGAGGCGAAAGAACTGATTTGGGCACATCCTACACCAGAGGATAATTAGAAAACACGTACGGTCCGTGAATGATGAACGGCGCGCTTCCAGGGCCCATGCTTAGGATACGAGATATCGCCATCTCTTGAGGCACGTTCTCCCTAATGGAGCGATTCAAAGGCGAGAAATGAACCTTGCAAGGTGTACAGGGCCGAACCGAAGTAACGTCATTCCATTCTGGGAACAAGAACCTTTTCTTGCTCGCATCTTGAGTTAGAACTGCCTGGTGCTGGCGGCGGAAAGGCAGTCGGTTGAGGGTAAAGTCGATATCGTACGTTAGGCCTCGGACGAATGGGAAGTCGTAGTGGAGAGATAGAAGAACGCCTAAACTCTTCAAGCGGTGGACGTAACCACCGTGCGTTACCCTCTGCTCGCCGTGCAATCTGATCTTGATGAGGTCGCCGACGATGACTGAAGGGCGCTTTTCAGCAAGGCCTGGAACTTGTACTATAGTGGGACGAGGTCAATGCGTGAATCAAACAGCGAAATGGTCAGGGGACTTGCAGCTATGGATTGCTTTGTCAACACGTGAACCAGCATAGGTGGCAAGCAGAAGACTTACTAGTATAGTCGTCCCTCCTTCGTCAGCGAAACATTCTCCATGGAGTATCGCCGTAAATCCTCCCTTAGAAGGCAGACTCTCGTAAGTGCTCATTCTTGAACGCTCCTCAACTAGCGGACCCTCACCGTTGCTGCAACTCTTCAAGGAAGATCAAATTTTGCCAGAACTGACCAAACGACTTTAAGTCGAACTTCTTCGGCATCAAAGTTTGCTTGATTTGTTCGATGAGACCCTTGGGATTCTTTCCAGTGACGATGTTGAACACCTGGTCTGGCATGCGGTACTCGGGGAGATACGTCTTCCAAGTAACGCGGAACGGATCTTCCCATGGCTCGCCGACGGTTTCCATTACTTCCGCTTTGATGACTGGTGCTGGCTTTGGCGGGGGTTTGTGGTATTCGACTTTGGGCTTTAGCTTCTCCAACTCCTCGCGGTTGCCCACCTCGGCGCGGACAGTTCGACAGATGACAAAGTTTCGGGACGTATTGTTGTTCCTGAATTGAAGTTCGACGTGGTCATTGAATACGCCCACCAGGTTGCGGTCTCGAACCATAAAGTTGACTTGAAGCGTGACGCGTTGGCCGCGGGCAATGGCGCGTGGCGGTGCCGAAACGCTGAACCTGAATGGCCGGCGTCAGAGCCATTTCGACAAGATAGATAAAGGGGAACTTACGGTGCTGTTTGAGATGTGGATCTATCTTCGATTATAGATCTCAGCTTTGCGCCGATCATCGAAATGCCCTGGCTATGGCAAGTAACCACCAGCGCCTTCGAGATACTCGAAGTGCCTCTCAACGACGATACATCGATGATACCGAAGTTAATTCCTTCCTTCATTAACGATACGCTCACTCCTGGACCGTTGTACTGCGTTCTCCTTGTTCGACGACGGACGGAAAGTATGCGCTTGACTCTGTGTCCAACCATGCCGATGTGCTCTTCCCACCTATCCTCCAACACGTCGATATGGCAAATGTCGCAGCGAACATTACCTTCTTGAGGTTTGGTAGTTTCGCGATAGGCAGGGAAAGGTGTCTCGACCCAATCAAAGTCGCGTTCCGCTCGTTCGCGATGAGCGTCCGACTGCGTGTGCCGCTCCCACAAGGCCCTCTCCGTGAGCCCGCGGCCTAATAACTGTACTCCCGCGAGCGCTTCGTTGCATAGATTGCAATAAGGCTCGCAATTACGGGACAGCTGCTTATGCTGCCAACTCTTGACGTGCTTTTCGGCGACTTGCTGACTGAAAGAAGTGATGGAACATTGACGACAAAAGAGAGAAATCTCGTGAAGGAATGGGCAAGCCCGGCGCTCGCATCTGCCTGTGAGCACGAGATCGGAGCAGATACCTTTTCTGGGCATGCCGGCGGGAAGGGAAGGGGAAGGGTGGGGGTAGGGTATCAAAGGGGGATGAAGGGGGGGGAAAGTGGGAACCAGAATTGGCCGGAATGATGGGAATATATAAAGCGAGTGGTGTGAGCGCTTAAGTGATCGGGACGGAACCAGATCTAGAATGTGTATAGAATTTAGAAAATCGAATATACTGCTGGGAATGAGTCAAGGCCATGAGGGAGGGGTCGGGAGCGGATGCATTGCACTGGATTCCGGAGTTGCTTAGACCACGCAGCACGTGCTGACCAAACTGAAATCAAGTTACCAAAAACGGAAAATTCGTGGCCCTCCCGGGAGATTTACCTCCCCGGCCAAACCGGAATCCCCATAAAGTGGATAATTAAGATTTTTTTTCTAGGTGTAAATGAAACCTACAGGAGGTGTGAAACTCAAACCTAGTCGGTTCCAAGTCGTTGGCCACGACCCCAGTTATACCCCGTCGTGGTGGCAGTCGGTTGTCTTTCCCGTGGTACAAAAGCCTGACCATATGGCCGAGAGTCAGATGAACCGACCGTACTCGACGCCTCCTGGTCCTGCCCAATAAGACGGATGAGCCAGTTCGGGGCGCGTCCAACGACGGCACCCGTCCCTCGTCCCGGCCGCTGCGGCCCTCGAGGAGTCCACTCCAACATGTACCAGATGTGGCCCGCCACTACACCCGTCAGCGAAATCATCGCTGCTGCGGGGCCCGCCTGAATCAGGTCAAGGGCGACGAGCGCGAATGGGAAGTAGAGGGCTTTGATGGTGATGAGCCCGAAGATCGACATTGGCGTGTCTGGGCTGAGGCGCGTTGAGAGGTACGTTATGCAGCTGAGGAGGGCCCGGTAGTGGACGAAGGTCTCTAGGGGTATGTTCAACGCCTGCAAGGGGAGCATAGGAGTGAGTTACCTGGGAGCCCAAACCAACGGAAAAACACGGCGCCGCACCAGGATAACAGCCGAAGCGAGACCAAGTTGATAGGCGTAATCCGCTGACCGCCGGGGGTACCAAGCTGTCTCAAGTTGCTCTGAATTTCGGCTACCGGCGGCGAAACACAGGTTCGGATGAGCAACGAGGGCTTGGATGACGGCATCCCCAACTTACTAAAGCATTACAAGGTCGAATAGGAACGCGAATCCAGAGCCTGCCCAAGCATAAAGAGCTCAGTAGGAGTCCGCTTCGCCTCAACAATGATATGCGTCAAGTAGCGTACCTCCGAAGAAGAACGACGTCGGGATTCGCCATACCTATTCCATATTCAGTCCAAATTACAACCCAAAGTTATTGAGCGCGTCCGTTCTTTCTCGCGCAAGAACAGCCCTCCACTCACCTGCCCACCCTTGACTAATTTCCAAACGAAGAGTATCCTATACCCAGAAACGAGCTGTAACATGACAGGCACCGAAATTCCGACGGTTGCCGCCACGAGCGTTCGCGTCACCGGTGGGATCTTGCGGATTTCGTCCATGAAGCCTGATGATGGTGTTGGTTGGTTTCGAGACATTTTGTAGAGAGAGTTTTGGTGGTGGAAGGAAGGGCGCGGTTGTGCTTTTTTGCGGTGGTGTGTTTTCGTTGAAAGACAAGAGTATGTCGACGTGTTGCAATTGTTTGCGTGGTTCTTACCTCAATAGGGGCACGGCGTTCCCACATGGCGGCCTTACCCGCAAGCAAGGTGCTTGCGGTACAACCTCACCTAACGTGCAGGACATTCCGAACGACCCAGAAATGGTGGTTCTCCGACACTATCCTTGACCTTGGGCAAATTACCGCGCTGGTCTGACTACCGAAAGTCGCTCGTCGTGATCCTACCAACCCGTGGTTTCAGGATACGCAGTCAAGGCGTAGTGGACGTCTAACTATCGCGCATCCTCAACAGAGCATCCTATAGCATCTAACCATCGGACGAGGAATAAGCGCTCCCCTGCCACCAAATCTCATATGCGACGCGGCCGAAGGGGCAAGTCCAGTGCTGCAGCGTAAAGAACTCGTTCCAACCTGCAGACGTTTTTCGCTCCCTTCGCAAATACAATGGGATATCAAGAGCGTAGTATCATCCGTACATCGGCTCCAACTTATAAGTACCCTATGGGAATAGCACCCAGGACGTAGGAACCCTCAAGCCTCTGTCCGTCCGAACGCCATGTACGTGACGAGATCCACTTTGTCCTTTGACGACGCAGGCCCTTGCGGTGCGCTAGCAGGAACCGCCGTCGACCCAAAGTAGAGTCTCCCTGCAACCTCGTTGACGACCCAGTCAAGCCCTTCAACCAAGTTTGTCCCAAGAACGGCACTGCAGGATAGGATTTTCCAATGGTGGGTGGTCAGAGCGTTGAGCTCGAGGGCCTGAGGAAAGAAAAAAGAGGCGGTATTCGTTCAGAGTCCCCCCTTAGGTAGTGTTGAAAGGGTATGAAAGGCGTACGTCACAAATTTCACCAGAGGACATGGCTCCTTCCAGATCCTGCTTGTTAGCAAAGACGAGGAGACTCGCTCCGGCTAGTCGCTGTGCGGTGAACGTCAAGGTCAGAAGGGGCCGGTTTCCGAATAGAAAACAACCTCCGAAAGACGTACGTCCTCTTGAAGCAATGTATGAAGCTCTTCCTTGCAATCCCTCATCCGTAGACGGTCCGAAGAGTCTACTACCCAAACGACGGCATCAGTCTGTTCGAAATAGTTACGCCAGTACGGTCTGAGCATCCTCTGCCCTCCCACGTCCCCTGTACACAGTATTGATTTAGTACATAGGAATAAATAACGCCAAGGGTGCCGAGACGTTCTTACATATGTTTAGCGTGTATCTAGTTCAAGCATTGGTCAGTCACCCAGTCGCACAGGGCACGATCAAGATGGCTTACTTCCCATGAATAAAAGTCTTGATCTCAAAGCCCAGAGTCGGACTGATGTTATTGATATCATCGCCGTTAAGTTTCTTGATGATCGTGGTTTTCCCCGCATTGTCGAGTCCCCTGATACGATGGATGACGACGAAGAGTAACGTTGTGGATCTAATC
This sequence comes from Tulasnella sp. 424, assembly GCA_019633425.1. Lineage (NCBI taxonomy): Eukaryota > Fungi > Basidiomycota > Agaricomycetes > Cantharellales > Tulasnellaceae > Tulasnella > Tulasnella sp. 424. Next base: position 142,246 of record WSUB01000084.1, on the reverse strand, counting down.
GTCCAATGCGATAGCGATTGGTTGCGCACAGGAATAAAACTCGCATCTCTCGCTCTTTCCTCCTGTTCTTTCTGATAACGGTCAAAAGGCCCATTTTGCGTAAGTTGAGTGGTGGTCGTTGACTAGGAGCCGAAACCCCGTCGTTACGTCCGGAAGCTGCGAGCTGCAGGAATTCGGTGAAAACAGGATGCCCAGGTCTACCACACCAGGTAAGTGGAGGAAATGTATTTGTATTATATTCACTTAATGTACTGAGCTAATAGTATGTACAAGCAGTTGCAAAAGAGGAAAAATTGGATATGACAGCCAGGTCCCAGACAGAATGCCAACGGGTCAGCAAACGAACCATAGACAATGCATATTGCCAAATGTGGACCATGCCTATTCATACCGGTATCAGTAGCAAAATCTCTCCAGCCACTGCCTAGAAGGGCTCCAGGCCAACGCTCCCGGTCGGTCCTCGGAAAACGATCACTACGGCCAGGGAGAGCGCGTTAGTGGAACGTTCAAATACTCCAAACACAAAATGGCGGAAATGAAAGAATCAGAGAAGCCAGTTGTATCATTGTCCCCGACCCCAGACACGTACTCGTTCACTCCGGTGCATCTCAGCAGAACGCCAAGATACACAACGACCCCCAGAACGGAGGCGGAGGAGCGTGCACGGAGAGGTGCGAGGCAAGTCAAAGAATGGATATAGCTGTTTTCTTCATGCCGAGCCGACGTGAAAGGGATGGGCTTTGGGGGTTGGGGATTGACGACAGCGCGACTTACGCAGGGGAGGCATTGCCAGGCCGAGAGAGAATGCCCAACAAGTTCACATCATGGTGCCATACGAGAATCACCTAACAAGATATACAGGTCAGTCAGGATCGATGACATATGATAAATGGGGTGCTGGATCAGGATCCAATTGTCCTGCATGGCAAGACATCGCCTCCAGGGCAGATGCATGTAGGATATATGCTTGTTCTATAATAGCATCATGAAGAAAGGAAAGGAGAGAAGTAACTTACCGGTATCAAAGTAGATTGTGACCTCTGGACGAGCGGAGGAGTAACGACAGAGCGAGCGGCGCGATACTACAGCTCGGGAACCCGGCACCCCACTTGGCCGATCGCGCCCACATGGTAGCAAGGATGTCTTGGAGGATTGCAGCTTGGCGCCAGTCCCAGCCCAGAGGAACGACGGAGCGATAACGCCTTCACATTTAGGGGCTCTGGAAGGTGGAAATTTTATTAGTTCAACCGGCGTCGAAGGTGATAAATGACGGTGGATCAGATGGTGGTGCATATAAGTTTACGCTCATTCGAAAGTGTCGCCTGGGTTTCCATGGATGGAGGTTTCATCAAAGAGAGAGATGGACGATGAGGACTTACAAGATATCCTGTAGAGGTTTCTCCTCTGGGATTGCATGGTGAAGGAAAAATTCCTACATGGACTGGGATTTGGTGGTCCGTGCGCCGACAGCTGACATCAGGCCTCCTTAGATCAAGAGCGCTCCCAACCACCACTGGCTTGGGGTTTCGTTATCAAGAACCTTTCCATTACAGTAGCATCGGCCGAAACACTCAGAAATGGTGTTGGGCATGTGCTTGGACTTTAGTTTCGAAGTCCCTCGCTGGCGTCGGCTAGCCGAAGCCTTCTGTCTTGCCCACCGCAGCCTTGACACGTTCTTAAACCCACCCATTTCTCGTGTAACATGTTGCTACAAAACGGCGTTCTATAAGTTCCCCATCGGGAAACAGTTTCGTTAACGGGCGGTGGCACGCCAGGGCGTCCATGTGGTTCGAGAAGGTCTGTCGATCGCGTTTGCGGGACGCTCCACATGCGTGACCGGCGGAAGTTCAATGCCGCTTCCAAAGGGGATCCTCCGCCTTCTCGGTACCTTTTGGGCTCGGGGATAGAAGCGCACATGGGCGAATGTGGTGAGCTCGATCATATTTAACAGTGGATGGGGCCTTGGCACGGACTAAATCCCTCTCCTTCCACACTGTCACTGTCGTGCACACCTCAACATGTCTCGCTCTGCTCTTGGACCAGAATCGTCTGATGTTCTACCGTCGTATTTCGACCGCTCCTCAATAATCTCCCAATCTTCTCCTCCGTCGTATTCAGGGCATCAAATGGGGCGACCGAGGATTCCGGCCTACACGTATCTGTCCAAACGATTCACCGTAACTCTCGACGTCCAACGTGGGGCCGCACCCAATCCAACGTATGGACGAGAAGGCAAGGTCGAGGGGAGTGTCCAGGTGGTATCATGGGACCATGCCGAAAGTCTGGTCGTGACCGTATGTATCCATTTCACCGGTGATGGAAAACCGGCGTTGAAGAATTTATCGTCTAGCTAGAAGGAACCCTTCGGGTGATAACCATGAAGCAGAGCATCCCAAACGTAACAAGAACGACTAAATCTGTTTTCCGAACTGTTAATCTACCTGTCTCTTCGGGCGACTCGGGCTCTGACACAGGCCCAAGGCATTTCGCTTTGGGTTTACCGATCTGGGACGATTCTGAAACTGCTCCAATACCTCCAACATTCTATGCGGCTTCAGCAGACTTACAAGTTGAGGTTAGATACTCGCTGAACGTGGCTCTTACCCGAAGAGGTCTGCATAAGGACGACAGGTTGGGCCGTTCAGTCACAGCACAAATTATTATCTGATGCCTTCAAACACCACAGCCTAGTTATTCCCGTTCGCTACTTCCCTCAATTGAACTCCGGCTCCATTCCAGAGGAGATTGGCCCTCAAAGCTTAAGCTTAGTGCGAGCCCCGAACAGCGGGTCGCATAGTCGAATACAAGTGAAGTGATAGCAGGGTCCAGTGGAAGGCAGCTACTCAAAGCGCTCTACAGATTCGATTCCTGGAGCCTTCTCTCCAGGCCGGGCCTTCCAACTTCATAGTCACCGTTGAATCAGACGCGTCGGATAAACCAGCCGTCTCCGCGACAGTCAATAAACAAGTTGTAGTAGTGCAGCACGGGCAAAAATTCCAAGCAAGCAGGGAGCTATTACGAGCCGCTATTACAGCGTTCCGTTTTGCAAGAGGACGTTGGGAAGCGAGTGGATGCTTACGCCTCTCCTCGGATGCTGTTGGCCAATCACCGGAATGGTCGTTTGGGGGTGTCATGGTCGTGGTAAGTGCTCCGTGCTCTGCACTGTGCCGGAATCTCTTAGCTATACGACTTCTGCTGCAGCATGTGCTCCGTATTCAAGCTCGATATACGGTGAAGGGCCAGCAGGAGACATATGTCCACTCTCAGCCACTTCCCGAGCCTGTCCCACAACTGTACGCGGAGCGGGATCCTGCGGCGCCAGCTTCAGGAGACTGAGTATGAATATACTTTTTATCGTTTATCCTCACGCCGCTAAGTAATGCTCGCATGTCCTATTCGAATATTTCGGAAGCCATTCGTGCAGTTTGCCGATGTTTGCCGAATCCCGATGCATCGTAGTGACTCTTCCTCAACGCACACAACCACGCCTCATCGCCATTTCCGTCAGCAACTGTACCATGGCCTCACCAAACCCTCCTCATGCCGGAATTAACTCCCTCTTCCCGCCCGAACTCCTCACTTCAGTTTTCACATCTCTGTACCACTGTAGGGCGGCACCATTCCCTTTTCTGCCCTCCTCGCCCGAACTGGACCAGTGCCATCCACTGCTGGATCTCATGCTTGTGTGCCGTGCGTGGTACGAACTCATTCGTGATACGCCAACATTCTGGACCTCTCTCACTGTCTTAGCCCGAGCACCCAAGAGCCGGACAGCGGAAGGAACCGAGCCCGCAGGAGCAGCAAAAGGAGCAAGATGGCTAAGGGAACACTTGACGAGGAGCGGACAGCTGCCTATTGCTGTAACAATCACTCAACACCATGCTCTGGACATCAAACCCATGGTCCAGACCCTCCACGAACATGCACACCGATTAGACGCTCTCAGTGCGATCTGGTGGGGTGATGGAAACTGCTATTCAGGGCCACGTCCATACCCAATCGAAGAGCTCCTCCACTGTCCTTTCCCGAGTTTGAAACATCTGTTCATTGGTCCCCCTCCATCTCCTTACTCCAAGCCCGCCGTGTCTCGGTATAGGATAAATACCGAATCGCCGGAACTCCGCACCCTTACTTCCTCCTATCACCTATTCATTCCGTCACAACCTTCCCTCCTAACACATCTGGCTCTAGACTGGGTGGATTTCGATGCCATGAAGCCACCCTTGGACAAGTCGAAAATCGAGCTTCCCCATCTGCTCGAGCTGTGTCTCAGGGATTGTCACCCTACGGTCATCCTTTCTACCCTTTCAGCACCGGCACTCCATAGGCTGGTCGTTCATCAAATGAACTCATCCGACCGACCTCCCCGGGAGATTCCAAATTGCCGCAATCTCCGAGAAATACAGTGGCAAGACGTTCTGCCCGATCTGCATTGGGAGTGGTTCTTCGTTCGTGCCCCAATCTCACTAGTTTTGCAAATTACATCGTTGGCGATGAGCCAGATGTTGATAGTAATGTGCTCAACATGCCTCCATCCATCCTCAACACTCTGGGCGAAGAAACGCTGGAGATGGAAGAAGAGAAGCTTGGAAGGTGGCCGTTCTTCAAGGAGATCCTCTTGGACTTCGCGACGTGCGAGGAAATCAGTAAGCTGGTGGAAATCGTACCTTCAATCCAACGGGTTTGCCTCCTCGAAACCCCGACAAAGAGAGGTGACGCGAAAAATCAAGAAAGGGAAGAAAAACTTCTTTCTAACCTGCGGCAAAGGTTGGACGTGGTTATACGGGATTAACGGGTTGCAAACGAGGTCTCGGTTGCTGGAGATGCGCAATAATACGTGAAGTTTATTCTGAACCTTTTTTAATGGACGGTACATAAAGGGTTAAATAAGTGCAAACTTTCCTAGCTCTTGCTCTGTTTCGTATAGCCTTCGAGCAGCCTATCTATTGAAGGTCCATTTCAGCTTTGATAACATTTGGTTGTATTTGCCATGCACAGTATGCGTCAACCCTAATTCAATCAACACCAAGCGCTTTCCTCACCATAATCATCCTGGTCGTACCATTCCATACTAAAGACCCAACATTGCACCTTGAGTCGGAAGGAGACGATGTGTCAGCCCATTAGTATCAACCGCGTCTTCCCACCAGATCTCTTCACACACGTCTTCGACTTCCTCCATGCGGCTGAAACACCACCCGACCAAAGTCACTTCG